>VDFB02267108.1:0-30309 GCA_007258455.2 Sequoia sempervirens | reverse complement strand
GTTTAATAATGTTTTCTATTATTAGTATTTAGAATCTTGGAAAAGTGTCACAATTATTTATTGTCAGTTACATCTCTCAAACTCTATATAAGAGGATGACCCTCTCTATAATAAACACTCCAATGTTTTATAATAATACATATTGCCTTATTACCTCTTTTTATTAATATGGTAGAAGCTTTATCCTAGTTGCAATGCACAAAGAAAATCATGAAATCACTAGCAGATCTACAAAGTCTCAACTGGCAGATTAAAGACACCAGTCACAGGTTTTGTTTGTAGGTGCTACTAAAAGGTGAGGAAAATCCAATCACTGAAATTCTAGGTCGCAAGTAGTATAATCAAGAGTTTTTCATAGGGGTCGCAAACAAAGAAAGTAACAACAATATGAGGACAAATTTCTCTAGACACGTTGCAGGCATTAAAACCTCAAGAATCATTGCCATGTTTCTAATCAGCAGCCAGATTGCAAATGGTAAAAGGAAAAATGCAAACAAAAGGGCAAAAATGTCATCACAAAAAGTTGAAAGAACCCATCATTTTTTGGAGGTCACGTGGCACTATTAGTAGTCATGGCTAGGGCAAACAAAAATCATGATTTGCAGAGGGCACATGGGAGAAAAATCGAGATACTTTGCTGTTTCAAAACCCTAATCATGAGACCCAGATGCTTATCTGCATTCAAATTTTGTTTTAGGCATGTGGATCATAATCCCAAAAAAGTCAAAAAGAAACTTTTGAATTATTTTGGGGGAAGCGGTTATTTTCTAGGGTGTTTTTTTGGGGAATGGAAATTCCATTAGAAAAATATTCTAGCCGCAAATTCCACACCTGGAAAATAAAAATCCAAATGCAATTAATGAACAAGAACTTGTGGGGAATACTAAATGGGAATGAGAAACCACCTACAAATGCAAATAAGTTACTAGATTGGCAAAGCAGAGATGACAAAGTCAAAGCCATTATTTGTCTTGCTCTCTCCAATTCTAAGTCAAATCATGTAGATCTGAAAAATCATCCAAGGAAATTTACGAATCTGAATAAAGTGATTGGAGCAATAGGGGTTAATGCAATTTTTTCTCCAAAGCTTCAGCTACTCAAATTCAAGATAGATGACAGAGTCACTACGTCTACTCACATAAGCAATCTGAGATCTCTCATTAGACAGCTAGCAGAAGTCAATGCTACAGTATATGACAAGGATGACAAAGCCGTTTTGTTAAATATTCTGCCTTCTAAATACAGCAATGTCATTTTTTACTCTCAATCAAATACCATCTCAAACTCTAGAAGATGTGATTTTGGCTCTCTTGGCTGAAGAAAAGAGAACAATTATATGAGATATTGAAAGTGATCTTCAACATGACAGTGCATTATCCTTGAGAAACAATCGTAGAAGATCAGAAAAAAACAAAGGGGAGAGAATGTTACTACTGCAAGAAAATAGGTCAACAGTCTGAAACTATAGAATTCAAGCCAATGATGTTCTCAAGGGAAAGTTCAAAGACAAACTAAATGTAGCCCATCTATGTTTCTCATTATGTTGCGTGTTTTGCATTACAAATAACACAATATTTGACCAGTCATTCATCTTCTCCATGCCTCTTTCTTCAATTCGGACTCATGTGAGTCTTTTCTGTTTTAACCTTTTTGTTGTCTTTACTGATAATTTTTAAGTATTCCTTCCTGCTTGGACTCGCCTTCTTCTTCTTCAACATTTTGTTTTTGTAAGTACTATTGTTGTTCCACATCAAACATTATTTGGTATATATCAAGATATTTCAATGTTGGTAGACCTTAGACTCTCTTCCAACACCTTTTACAGCCCACTTACAAGAAACTGTCATTTCAAGTATTCTCGTAAGGGATTTTCCAGCTTTTGTACCAGATTTAGCATCCTTGTGTTAGCCTTTTATATATTTGTCCTTGAATTGTTTTTGTTAACTCATCCACTATTTAGGCAAACATGTGCCATATATTGTATTCTTCATTATATATTTTTATCCCTATGTTTCTTATTAGATTTCAGTATATCGTAGCATTTAATTGCATAGTCTTGCAATGTTCCTGGAAAGAATTCATGTTGGGTTTTACCCTCATTGGTATCATTCACTTTCCAGTGATATTTCCAATTTAAATAACAGATCATCAAATCATGGTTTTTCTCTCCACCAAACTATGTCAGTTTTAGGATCAGTGACAATTTTTTAATCCATTATCTTTCTTTTGACTTACCCTGACCTGGGTTTAATTGTTTTTCTCTTTCATGGGCAATAAATTGGTCCTAAGGAGTCAAGGACTATTTGTTCATTTTGTGGGAGCATACTCTCAAATCTGTACCTAGCAACTGTGGTAACCTCTGACTGTTCAAATGGCCCTTCTACTGAAATTTCAACCTGTCTAATTTGGTGGATAATGTATCTACCTCAACTTCTGAAACTAGAACCTCATTGAAATCAATATCTAAAGTGTGATTTTCCTCCCAAACTTTGCAGGCCTACCTACTTCCCTTGCCTGCTGCTGTTTAGACCTTTGTCTTTTGCTTGTGTGAGCTGAATCGCTTGGTTGACTCTCAGAGTTGTTGTCTACATATTGAATTAACTCCTCTCAAGCCCCTATGTCAGATTCACCATGTATAAGGGTCAAATATGTTCATTTACTAATAGGCATATTCAGTGACAAATTATACAGCAGAAATAAACAGCAATAGATATATTAGAAATAAGCAAAAAAAGGCCTTGAATTACCACTATAGATAATTCATTACTTACACATTGTTCACATATAAACCAATTATGAGTTATCACCCAAGGCCGTGACTTTGGTTTTCATTTACCAAGCCTGTACTTTATTGGAAGAAACTTAACCCATATATGTTAGTGCAATTGTTTTTCTACCAATTTGAGTACTTGCTTTCAAATCCAAAAAGGAAAAAACTATTATACTCCCCTTCAATCAGTATCTGTAAAGACTGCATAATTTCACAATCACAACATCAACCAAGAGACAATTATAGCCTAGTGCAATCCTATTTTTCTTACCAGCTCGATTTTATGATCTGGTGAATTGGTAAATAATTTCCAGGTATGTACAGTACATAGCCTGTTTTACATACTATATTAATGTTTCTGTAGGACACTATTTCTTTGAACTGCAACCTTTTTAATCAACCCAGGTTCTGGCTTAATTTGAAATAGATGCTGAAATACAAAAAGTCACACAAAATTAACCATAGCAAATTACAATTTGAATTAACCCATCTACACAAAGTAAGATTAAAATGCCAGCATATCAAGCTTGCCTGCCAGTGCTTGTATATTGCCTTTGCTTTTGCCAAGGAAGAGAATAGTCATGTTCAGAATGAGTGCAGTAAACCTACAAGGAGAAAACAGATATTAATTTGCATTAAACTTTGTGACAGCATTCTTCCAAAATACATACACATATTTTTATCACAATGAAGGCATTTAAGTGTTACACATCACACAAATTTTAATAAAGTTTGGCTAAAATAGAAGATTTCAATTGCACAAGTGGTATAATAGAAGATTTCAGATTACAACCACAATAGACTTATAATTTTTTATATTTTCCAGTTTGAGATTTTTGGATTTGAGTTACAGATTTTACCAATTATAAAATCAATACAAAATTTGTTTCGAATCACAAAGCTTGCTAAACAGAGTTTTAGGTATTGTGGAATCAAACACCAAATGGAAAAAGTAGAAATTTAATACCTTTACAACTGCATTAAGAAAAGAAGAAGCCTGCAGACCATCCGCATCAATAACCTGTAAAATCATAGGCCATATAGCATTATTACAGTTACATAAATAAACATAATATACATAGAAGGCAAAGCAGTGGAAGTCATCAGTATTATTTTCTTAGCTTATTATACCTTTATGCTTGCAAAGTTTTCATGATATTTTCTGAGATTATTTCAAATGTCCACAGCTTCTCAATTTTTAAACAAGTACCACTTTTCTTTAACTATGTTTTGGGTCTTAACTTCCAGACCTCTCTTCAGAAATGAATTGGATGATTAGAATGAAAGACAAGTATTTTCCCTTGCTTAAGAGAGATTAAAAAACATTTCAAAATAATGAACTACACATATAACTGGGAGAACCTGTAAACTACTTTGTCAGAAAAAGAGCTAATGCTGAAACAGAAAGAAGCAAGCAAACAGAAACATAAAAGAGCTAATGCTGAAACGGAAAGAAGCAAGCAAGCAGAAACATAAAAGATCTAATGCTGAAACAGAAATAAACTCAAAGAATATGGAAACCTGAAAGTGAACATTCTTAATTATCCAGCGCAAATCAATAGCACCCCACATGTAATAAGAAAACGCCATCACAAAATAGTTTATGATGCATTAGAATGTCTGTCATACATTAATCTAATCTGATTACAATCATGCCAGAAAATATGGCAAGCGAGAAACCGTAACTAGGTTAAAAGCCCCAGTAACTAGGTTAAGAGCCCCTCCTGAAATACTATAACATCGTGGAGACATTCACTTACAAGCAAAACCCTACCAGACTACCCCTTCCCCTGATTTACAAGTGTGCCCCATCACTTACAAAGCTGAACAATCATCACTTGATACCCTAGAATAACCTAAGACACAATGTAGCCAAGAAATTGGCTCAAGGACCAACCCTTATTACATTTGTTCATCTTGTATTTATATACTTTTTTCGCAATGCACTATACTGCCTAGGAGGGGTTCTTGGGGGTCGAATGCAAGTCAATGCATAACACACGCAAGTATAACAACTCTGCATCACAATCAGCCTTGGATCTGGAACTGGACACCAAGAGCATTCGAAACATCTTTCCAACGCTCAAAGAAGTGGCCGAGTATCACTTGCAGGCCTACAGATTGTAGGGTTTTATCATGTGTAGGTTGCCCATACTTATTTTCCTCATTTTTATATGGCATTGTAATTGGATTTGTGCCCTATAAGGAGTCAAATTGCATTTTGGCAGGATCTAGACAATTTTACAGCAAAATCACAGTCAATTTTGAGCATTAATGGCACATTGGACAGTGAACTCAAGTAGGTCGGGCCTTCAATTCAAATGGTGGGGTTTCAAGGAATTGCATGCCTAAAGGGTGCATAACCTAAAGGGGGAACCGAGGAATTGGAGATGGCAAGATCATGATACAAGGTGCATGGGAAGGCAAAGGACTGTGGGTCCAGGGAAATAGAATAACAAAACAGCAAGGACTTGAGAATTAGGATGTCATTCAAATGATTTTGCAAAAGGTATGTCAACATTAAAAACTCTGAAAGTCTATGAGAAACAAGAGAGGGAAATCAATGAGGGAAAAATTCTGGATGCCATGATGCAAGGAGGGTAAGACAGAACTCCATGGGCCTAAGAAGAGCTTGCAGTGAGAGGGATGGGGGTTTGGGTCTTTCAAATACCCAATGTGATATGGGTGCAAGGGAGGAAACAGTTTGAAAACCTGCAATCAAATGGCTAAAGTCTACGAGAAATAGGAAGTGGGCAAGCGAGAGGCCAAGAGTCCAAATGCCATGACGCAAAGTGTAGGGGAAGACAAAAGTCCATGGGCCTAACAAGAGCTTGTACTGAGAGGGGTTGAGGTTTGGGACTTTGGAATACCAAATGTGATATGGGAGCAAGGGATGAAATAGTCCAAAAACCTACAATCAAATGCCCATGGTGAGCAAGGATTAGGACTTTTGGATATTCAATACCACCCTACTAAGGAAAAGAAAGACTTGAAAGCTCTATTAGAATATTGCCATTGATGTCAAAACGCATGTCACATTGTAGTCATTGATGTCAAAGGAAGAATAAAGTAAAACGTTCAAGGCCTTTCAAGATAACCTACAATTGTGACTACTTTCAAGAGTTATATGTCACAATGGAATTAGTTTATATACACAACAATCTTATGAGCATATATTAACAATGGTTATTTGAAAATACTTTTTAGTAATATGAAAACTAAACATTAAATCATTGTAGCTGACCTTACTTTGGCACCTCAGTCTAAATGCATCTTTATATATGAATCGACCAAGTAAAGAGATAAAGAATAGCAATTATGTGGAGTAATGAAGGGAGCGATTTATTCATGATTAAAGGCAGTTATTAAAAAGGCAGCGACTATGTAATATGCAGTGATTAATATCAATAAAGGAAATCATCCAATTTAAATAAGACAAAAAGTATAAAGTGCAGCTATCATTAAAGTGAATTAAAAGCAATGATTAAAGTTTCTAAAAAGGCAGCGATTGAGTTTCAAACAATGGAGATTAAGAAATGTTAACAAAGAGGTATGTCCTTTTGAAAAGGAATGACTCTCCATATGTGAGAGCCATTGCCGAGAGTTTTGACAAAAAAAAACCACCGAGAAAATTTGAAATCTCAACCACAAATCTGCATCACAAAAGATGAATCCTAGGCTGGAACAAATACATAATCAAACCCTTCTTCAATGCTTTCCATAAAACTGACTTGAAACTCTACTTGTTTTAGCTGTCCCAGCCAATGGCACATGCTTGAAAACAGAAATATGGATGGTGCTAAAGACACTATGACTGCTGTCCTTGTAATCTTTCAAAAATCACGCTGCAAATCAATTCACAAACCTGTAAAAGTAAGGAAGATTGGCCCTGACTTTTGGATAAAAAGATTATGATGCTACAAGGATAAAATACCCTATCTTCCAAACTGTTTCTCTATAGTTAGATGCTGTCAGTCAAGGGGGTGCCAAACTTCCGTACTATGCAACTGAAACACTGTCCTTGCTGTTCTTGAATATCCTTTTCAAAGTGGAATTGGAAACCTTGCACAGACCTGCACAAGAGTGAACAAACAAGCTTGCTTCTGCTGAAAGTGACAGAGACCAACTGCCTTGAGTTCGAATGATGAATGACATGCTTATATGGGCATTTGAGTGTTTTAAAGCAGGCTTTTATCATGTTTTTAGTTTTACCAAGGAGCCTCATTCCTACTTTTGTGAGAAGGCTGAAAATAGGAAGCAATCAATCTAGTATGAGCCCCTTCTCATAGGCATGCCTCTCAAAAGTCATTGACAAAGGCCACACATCGCCTACAAGTAGACAGCAAGACATTTGGTCCTCATAAGCCATGAGAAATAGAAAAGAACCGACAAATCTCTGAAGAGACAAAAAAAATTGTCCATTTATCTCATAATAGGGAGAGCACCTAAATACAAAAATGTTCCTCAATCTCTAGTTCTAATGAGCATATCTAGCAAATACGATGCTACTGAGGAATATGGTGGTTTGTCTCAAAGTGAAGCTGGTGGGAGCAAACTCTTAGTTGTGCAAGAGGAACCCTAAGCCTGCAAGGTAGCTAGAGTTTGACCTACCTTGAGGGGAGAGAAGTCCATCACTGAAGTAGAGATATAGTTTTAAGAGCAATGAAGAGTTTTGAAATGAGTGGCTCTATAGGTGCAACCATGCAGAGTAGAGGTATGCTCTGTAATCTCAATGCAAATACACTTGTTTTTCTCCCCCTTGTAGAGATCAAGAGCATTCATTGAAAATTCTTGTGGCAATGATCCAGTAACATCAAGGTTAATGAAGCACAACAAGGAGGAAGCTCTTGCAAAACAACAAGACTGAAGCCTGTGATCTACCAATGCCTAAAAGGATCTAATAGCAAGACAAGGATACCTAAAGATGGCCATCCTTGGAGATGTCCATTAGTCTCAACTTGTGTATCATAGTCGCCACATGAAATAATATTAAACTAATGACAAGAGTTGTGCAAAATTCTACAAAGTTGATGGCCCAAGGGACTAATCTCTTAGCATGAATATGTTTAGATAGCATCATAACCAATTCTCTTTCTATACAATTTTAATCCATAGCCTAAAGGTATGGGCCCCAAATCTCAGTCATAAAAGAAGGTAGGCATGACTAGTGAATGAAATAGGTGATTCTTCACTTGAATGTCCTGAAGCTGAACTAGAAAGCATTGCTTTTCAAGGGTGGTAGGAGCAACATATCCCTTGCTTAGTCTTGACTCAGCAACTAGAGTAAAGCTCAAACATGGGCTAAAGAAGAGGATTCTCAGGTAAAAAGATGAAGAAACAACCATCTACATCACCAAGTGTTTTTGATATGATTTCCTCTAGATAGTCAATGTAGAGCCCAAAATGTGTGGAAGAGAGTGACCAACCATGTTTAACACCTATGGTACTCTAAACACCTTGCCAACAATAGACTTGTAGAGTGTCATCACTAAAGAAACCTCAAAAGGTAGAAGACCAAATGCCTTAAGCATGTCCTCTAGCAAGTGTTGTAGGACTGTGTCAAACACTCTGCAAAAATCCACAAATGTTTGCTCTAGCCTCCTCAATAATAGCTATTAAGGTGAAGATGTAATCCGTGGTACAATGGTTCCTCAACTCTTGCTTGTCCTTTGGCCCTCAACTTTTTTGTATGCGCTCATTTGGAGGTATGGATGACTAAAGTTGTCACAAAGTCTTAGCCATAGTGAGGTCAATCATAATGGTGCAATACTTACTTGGGCCACCCCGGTCTCCAAATTTGTGGATAGGATGTATGATATGTCAAGTCCAAGAAGGTGGAAAGTCATGAGTAACCATATAGTTAAGCAGGTCAACAACATGGATTGCTAGGACATTTGGGCTATGTTTGAAGAATTCAACTTTGCGGCGATGTCTTGCGCTTTATTGCATCAAAGCTTGAGGTTAGCACGAGAGATTTAGTGATCAAAAAAGAAATGGCAACAGACAAGTTTGAGTTTACTCAAATGTTTGGTAGGTTTGGAACATTATATAAGCTAGAGGCATAATTGAACCAAGTAGAGAGTTCAAATATTGCACATACTGAATTTTTAGGGAGGAAGACTATCCAAAAGAGTTTAGGGGTAAACTGAAGTTGATTGAGTATACTTTTGTTTAAACAAGAGATAGTTCCTTTTTTTTCCCCTAAGGAATCTCCTATTGATTTAATGCACTTGCCTTGATTTGGAGGGTCTATGCATCATAATCTGTTTTGTTCGCCTATGGATATTTTTACACTCTATAGGTGCTTGTCAATGTAGCTTCTTTATTTCCTCAAATCCAACAATTGAAAGAGTTAAACTAGTCATGGTACCATAGGTTTCTAAGCTTGAGTGTGAAAATGTTAAAGTTAAACTTGATTGATATAGGGACACATATCACCATGAATAGACATGTTTCCTATTGTTTAGCATATCAATTACATCCTATGACCATATATGGGATTACTGCATGTTGGTTCTGACATATAACCATATTAGCAATAATGAGTGCTTAAAAGGTGAGAATAAAAAGATTACTTCATGTTGGTTCTGATATATAACCATACTAGCAATAACGAGTGCTTGAAAGGTGAGAATAAAGAAAAATACTGTATGAATGTGTAATGTCCCCTTTTTCAGCGTAATCTTATTTTGCGATTGTTAGCCCTTTATTGGACCCTTGTGGGCTAGCCAGATTGGTTAGAGGGTCAGTGATACATTCTGGAGAGTGTGATCGTTTTGGTTTTCAGGGCGCAGTGATTGGATCACAGCGAGCATTGGCATTCCAGGAGTTCATAGCTTCTGACGGCACGAGATTATCCTGAGATTTGAGCATTTTACGGGATTTTAAGTGATTAAGTTAATTTATTAACTTAAAACGCCTTTTTTAATAAAGTCACATTGACTTTATTTATATTTTTTATCACTTAAATATCAAAAGGGGGGATTATAATATTTTAATAACTTTAAATATTATAAAAGTGCGCTCAAACTATTGAAAAGGGAATATATTAAAATATTATAATATTTTAAAACCTAAAAAGGGCGTATCTTTATGGAAATGCGTGCTTTTGCATAAAGAGGCATTTTGGCAATTGAAACTCATATCATTTGACCATTTCTCTTTGCCTTGTGCATCTTTTCTCTGAGCATTCTCCTGAGAGCAGGGTTTGATCATTGTGTCCATTGGAGAACGGAAAACTCTTCAGTGTTGAGTACGTTTGAGGTTGTGAGAGATCAGCTGAATCCGTACAGTGGAGGGCTTCACACAGAAGTTCTACAGTTGCAGACAGAGCTTAATTTTATGCAGTTATTTGTTCTTGATAATAATTGAGGGTTCCTTCTGGAGGCGTACCATTCTACAGTTCAGATACTTGTCATCAGGGATTCTACCTTTGCTTTCATAAGCCGTACGGCCTACCTTGGTTTTTGTGCCTTGAGAAAGGCGTGTGAAGCAATTAAGGAAAACGCCTTCCTTTTGAGAGGGTTTTGGCATCCATCATGGGCGGCTAGCTATTTCAATGCATTGTGACTTGTTTCTCAGCAGGAGAAACCACTTCTGGAGCATTGGCGTGCCTACAAGCTGATTTTCACCATTTCCGGCTGTAGATTTGGCCATTTCTTTATTTAAAATAATCTGGAGCTTTCTTGGTATGTTTATCTTTCTAAATCTCTTTGTTGGAGTTGAATAATACTTTCTGTACTTTCATTCTGAAGAAATAAGATTAAAATCATCTTTTATGAGCAAAAATATGCTGCGCCCCTTCTCTTCTGTCTAATAAGATTTCTCTAAAAAACTTTAAAACACAATTAAAGACTTAAGAAAAGAGGGTTTTGAGCTGAGAGCCAGCAGGGCTCATCACAGTGGTATCAGAGCTCACATCCTGCCAGCTTGTGGGGTTTGAGAATTTATGAAGTCAAACAGAGAGGGTTTTGGTAAGTCCTATTTCAGAGGTGGCCCTAGAAATCAAAGAGGCGACCAGAATCCATTTCCACCATTTCCGTTTGCAGATCAGGAGGAGGAATTAGATTGGGACAATATGGCGAACAGGGCTGGAGAAAGTTCTCACAGAAATAACTGGGAGGATGAGGACAGAGAAGCAAAAGACGTGCTTAGAGGCATGGTTGCAGGGCAAGAACAGGTAGCAACTATTCTTCAACAACTCAGCACGAATGTTCAAAATTTGTCAATAAACAGAGCTCGTAGTTTGGATCCAGATCGAGATGGCAGTATCCATAGAGAGCCACAAAGAATTATAGATCCAGTACGCACTTATGAAAGAGCTACATATCCCACGTTCACCAGAGATGATGCTGATGAAGTGGACGAAGCTGAACAAGGTGGTGAGATAAATTTTGCAGATAATATTATGGCTATGCATGATGAGTGGGATAATTTGCCACCGAGGGTTAAGGAGCACCTTAACTTCGACAGATTCATAAGCCAGAAGAGAGAACACACCAGAAGCAGGAATGACAGGAGGCCTAGACACAAGCAGAATGATCTCAAACAGCTACCAACAAACTAACCTTAGTTCACTATGATGGCAGTGGTAGAGTTACAGCACGTGCCTGGGTGAGTAAGTTGGATACATTCCTGACACTACGTCCTATGCCAGAGGAAGATGCTATACGATTTGCAGCTCTCCACCTTGATGGCGTAGCACATGACTGGTGGATTCATGGCATGGCTACACTACACCATGATAGGATTACCTCGTACCAGGAGTTCACTGATAGGCTGGTAGAGAGGTTTGATAGACGTGATCCCGAGCTATTCTTCAGAGACCTTGCTCAGCTAAAGCAGTTGGGTAGTTTGGAGTCTTATATTGGTGAGTTCCAGAAGCTCTCGGTTATGGTTACCGGAATCTCAGAGAGGAGACTTGTCATTCTTTTTGTAGAAGGTCTCCATGAGCCAATGAAAGGTTGGATCAAGGCATTCGATCCACCTACCTTGCACGAAGCTATGAGAAAGGCTCGTAGCATGGAACTTACAGCTTCACGTGGTAAGTTCACTTCTAATGCAGAAGCATCTTCATCCTATAGTGATAGCAAATCAGAACCTAAAGAATCAGAAAAAGTTGATGAAAAGAGGAAGTTTGCAGCTCCTTTAGACCGAGAGACAATAAATGATTTGCGTAGGAGGAAGCTATGTTTCTATTGCAAAGCTCCTTATGACCAAAACCACAATTGTCCTCTCAAGCCTAAGGGTTCAAATAGACAAATGGAGTGGTTTTATGAGGGTGATGACCTTGCTGATTTAACGGACCAGCAAGCTGGTTTTCAGGATGGGAGTATGCGATCTATCATTCTCGTCAATGCAAAAGGTGAGAAGATAGAACCGAGGATTCTAGAGGAGGAGCATGAGATGTTTCAGGAGGATTATCATTTTGATTCTAGTCCCATGGGATCAGAGGGGTTTGATTGGGATCAGTACAGTTATGAGGCTCAGTTAGTACAAAATCCTCTTTATGAGACAAATGCTACATCTTCCTGTGATAATCCGCTCTTTGAGGTGGATGCTGATTCTACTCTTGATCCTGATTTAGGCAAGAGCGTTGATCATAGTATTGGAGATTCCGTCAGTGCATCGAGATTTCAGACAGAGCTCGTTGAGGAGATTTCCAGTGTGTACATGGTCAGGAGTCTACACAGTTTCACTTTCAGTCATCATGTACATGACCTGTTTCAGATGCACAATTTTGGTATGCATGTGTTAGATATGTTGGATGATAGCATATCTCGTGCGGTTTTAGGGAGCAAGTGTTGTCAGCAGTTTGACTTGCTTTCTTATGAGTTCTTCTCTCCTGTGACAGATGGTGTTGAGACTGACAGGGTACAGCATGATGATCCAGTTGATCAGATTTGGGAGTTACAGGATACAGTTGATGACAGGAGGGACATTTCACGACACTATCCTTGGGATCCTGGTGGAGTGGTTGGTTCTTTGTTGTTGAGATTGCTTGCGGACAAGCAATTTCAGGGAGGGCGGACTGTAATGTCCCCTTTTTCAGCGTAATCTTATTTTGCGATTGTTAGCCCTTTATTGGACCCTTGTGGGCTAGCCAGATTGGTTAGAGGGTCAGTGATACATTCTGGAGAGTGTGATCGTTTTGGTTTTCAGGGCGCAGTGATTGGATCACAGCGAGCATTGGCATTCCAGGAGTTCATAGCTTCTGACGGCACGAGATTATCCTGAGATTTGAGCATTTTACGGGATTTTAAGTGATTAAGTTAATTTATTAACTTAAAACGCCTTTTTTAATAAAGTCACATTGACTTTATTTATATTTTTTATCACTTAAATATCAAAAGGGGGGATTATAATATTTTAATAACTTTAAATATTATAAAAGTGCGCTCAAACTATTGAAAAGGGAATATATTAAAATATTATAATATTTTAAAACCTAAAAAGGGCGTATCTTTATGGAAATGCGTGCTTTTGCATAAAGAGGCATTTTGGCAATTGAAACTCATATCATTTGACCATTTCTCTTTGCCTTGTGCATCTTTTCTCTGAGCATTCTCCTGAGAGCAAGGTTTGATCATTGTGTCCATTGGAGAACGGAAAACTCTTCAGTGTTGAGTACGTTTGAGGTTGTGAGAGATCAGCTGAATCCGTACAGTGGAGGGCTTCACACAGAAGTTCTACAGTTGCAGACAGAGCTTAATTTTATGCAGTTATTTGTTCTTGATAATAATTGAGGGTTCCTTCTGGAGGCGTACCATTCTACAGTTCAGATACTTGTCATCTGGGATTCTACCTTTGCTTTCATAAGCCGTACGGCCTACCTTGGTTTTTGTGCCTTGAGAAAGGCGTGTGAAGCAATTAAGGAAAACGCCTTCTTTTTGAGAGGGTTTTGGCATCCATCATGGGCGGCTAGCTATTTCAATGCATTGTGACTTGTTTCTCAGCAGGAGAAACCACTTCTCGAGCATTGGTGTGCCTACAAGCTGATTTTCACCATTTCCGGCTGTAGATTTGGCCATTTCTTTATTTAAAATAATCTAGAGCTTTCTTGGTATGTTTATCTTTCTAAATCTCTTTGTTGGAGTTGAATAATACTTTCTGTACTTTCATTCTGAAGAAATAAGATTAAAATCATCTTTTATGAGCAAAAATATGCTGCGCCCCTTCTCTTCTGTCTAATAAGATTTCTCTAAAAAACTTTAAAACACAATTAAAGACTTAAGAAAAGAGGGTTTTGAGCTGAGAGCCAGCAGGGCTCATCACAGAATGGGTTTTGGTTAACTGTTTGAAGTGTTACTTTTTAAGAATTCATAGTCCAACTTTAATCAGAATACTTATTTTGAAAGTTAAACATAAAGTTATTCATTAATTATCTCGTTTTGATGTTTAGGCAGCACCTTAGATTTGAAACTTCTCCCACTTAGATGTACTTCCCTTGTAAAAATCTCACATGTAGCTAGCAGATTTCCATAAAAATATATCCATCCATAGTTCTGTGGAATGACCTCTATTTTTTGAAAAGAACTTTAGTGTTTTAGCATACATTTTATAAAGACAGCATTGTCCATTGAGATGAAAATGGTAATGCTATGGTATTTTGAAATTATGTAACAATGCCTATTTAACCTATACCTTTGAAGAATATCACTAAAAACCAACATAAATGGTTCATCTTAACTCAAAAATGACCTAAACCATATTAGCAAACCTTAGTCTTGCCTCTTAACTGTAACCCTAAATTGGGAAGATTCCTGACCTAGAGATAAGAGTATAAATGTGATATTCTGATCTTAATTTACATTATTAATGTATAATATAAAATAATGAATTGTTTAGAATATCAGGTTCACTGCAATACGTATCTTGACAAAAAATATTATAAAGATAGAATCAGAAGTAATCAACAAAAACTATATTGAGCAATTCGTAGAAGGGTAGAATATTCAAACAATAGATAAAGGAGATCTACTCCTGCACGGAATTATAATGAGTATAAAAAACGAATTAATCACCATATTGAACTAACTGCAAAATGTTCAGGGTCAATCTTACAGAGAAAGTGAGATTTCCCAGAGCTGAAATTTGAAGCAAACAATTTAAAACATATTGGAAATGGAGTTTATTTGAGTAATAACTTATATGAGAAAATAATTGTCACTGGAATAAAACAAACAGAATAGAAAAAACAATAAAATTAAATTATTGTTGGTCAAATGGGATGACCTCAAGTGATAATTCATCAGGACTTTTCTAGCGGAGACCATTGTTTAAAAAACCAGGGGACATGTTACATGTTCAGATGTGATAATGTTGAATCTTTTATTGGGCCAACCACCACATCCAACTCTGGGTTTGGTGTACCCCAATGAAGAAGACCAGGTGCAAGTCTTGGATGAATTTGACAGAATAGATACTCCTCAGTCGTGGCATCTAAGCCAAAGGATGCCCACAAACAAATTTCACCAATCAAGAAAACAAGTTGATATTTCCCTTTCTTTCCAATGTCTGTATTAGTGCTTGAATCAATGGAACACACCTGTCCATCTTTCAAGCCATAGGAGAGGTTCTTCTTATCCGGCTTTTGAAATCCAAATGAAAGAGAATTGTATGTTGTTCGTTGGGACCTAGCATCATCTCCTTCGCCACCATCTACATCTGATGTGTTTGTGTCATCCCTAGATCTGCCACGAGCCCTCTTCTGGCAAATAATCTGCAACTATTCAAAGAAAACATCATATAAGTTGAATAGCATACTTGCTCTCCTGAAGAAACAATTAAATTAATACAAGCTTCAGAATTCTGTATAATGTAATATCTTAAACTTAGCCAACAGACAAATGGCACTTTGAATTACTTGTTATCAGGACATGTCTCTGTAAGGAGGACTTCTGTCATGCACCTTACCAAACAACTCTTAAATTCCAATTTATCATTATGTTGAACTTCATGAATTGTGAAACAATGGTAAGATTGACTTTCATAACACACTAATCATTAAACCAAATCCATTATTGCTTCTAACATTAGAACTGTAGATACTTATTTTCAGGTTTTGCATCACCCTTGGTCCTCACAGTTGACATGTAACAATATGCAGTCAATCTTAGTAGTCTGTTCTGGTAGTGATTTGCCCCAAAAAAAAAAAACCCCTTAGTAGTCTGTTTATCAATACCAAGGTTGTACAAGCTTCTATTAAATCTGAAATGTGATTTCTAAACTCCTCCAGATTTTAAAAGTTCACTTCACAGGCCAACATCTATCACTATTTGAATTACATAGCAAATTCTGTTTTAAATAGAAGGTGCTCAAATAAACAACACATATATAATATTGTATATAAAGATACGTAAGATGTTGTTAACTATATCTACCTACAGCAGCTAAAAAGCATACATGGTATTCCCTTATCACTTTGATTTATCCAACAATCCTTCTCTCTGTATTTCACTCCTTGTCGTTAAACAATGACATTTTACACTCCTCATTGTAGCTCTCCATGTTCTGAAGTTAAGTGCTAGAACATTTGATAATCAGGAAGGACTCTAAGCTGAGATTCTGAAGCAACGAATAGTTCCTTAGGCTACTTTAATTGTGGATCTCTTCAATAAGATGGTTTTCTAAAGATTCCAGCCATCTTGGTTTTCAGCACATAATTCATCTTATTCATTATTTCATAAGGTGAGTGATATAAATAATCTAACAAACCATATGACTATCATGATTGGGAACACCTTCCCCAAAATCTATGGTATTGTTCTAGTCATGCTACGCTGATTTTTTGGAAGGTGGGGTCTGGGGAAATAGAGGCCAGTCAAAGTTCAGAAAAGACCACCAATATAGTTGACCAAATTATCTTCTTTGCGTCATTAGAACCTGAGATAAGATCATCAAGAGACGTTGTTGTTCTCTGGGCTTCATAAAAGTCTGTAACATAGTTCATAAGCATTGCCTCTTTGAAATACTCAGATTTTGGGGCTCCATATGGGCTACTAACCTCTATTATAAGAATCAAAGGGGCTTTGTTAAACTGCTTCCAAACAACTTACAACCCTCTTAATTTAATCATGAGCACTATTCATGTTAAGCAAAGATGTCCACTCTCTCTTTCACTTTTTGGGATCTATATAGATTAGTTAGAATGTTTCACAAGGTAAACTTCCCATACACACAAATCATAGCTGTCTTTTGCATCACATTCTGATTTTCATGCTTCTTTTAGTGGATGGTATGATCCTTTTAGCCTCTTGACCAGAGGGATTGCAAAAATATTAGAATTCTTTGTCTCAAAAAGTTATCTTTTCCAACTAGCATTGAAATAAGACCAAGGAAAATCTCTCTCAATCTTACCTGTATATCAACCATAGGTCCTTACTCCTTAGCTTTTCTCCATCAGGCAATGACTGTCAGGGATCAATCTCAACAAAGGTTTTCTATACCTATTAGGTTGGTTATATGATCCATAATCAACTTGGATATTCCAATGAATGATTCACAAATAGTGATTTCTTGTGTATTTTCCCAAGTTTATGCTATTGAAACAACAATTTAAGGCTGTAAAAATCATACTACAATAGCTATATGGCTGCCATCCATATCACATGTCCTTTATAAAATTGCTTACATGCTCTCACAGATGCCTACATTGCCTATATATCAGAATTCATACCTGTATAGCTGCCATCTGCATTACATATCCACTGTGGAATTGTGTACATGCTTAAACAAATGTGTGTGTTGCCTTTAATGTCCCTTCTATGATACTATCAAAACACGATTCTTCTTTATTTTATATGACCAGTAATGCAATCAAGTGTATGTTGATTCTTTAATTTATATGAGATAGAATTCAATTCCTGTTTGCTATTATCAACAAGTACTATGCTTGTAATAATCTTAACATGAAATTAATACACTTTCTTAAGGGCTTGAATGAAGTAGTTGCAAGGAGTAAAAATAAGCAAGCAAATGAATTAAAAGCATATGAAAGAAAGATGGATACAAAGATTTGCCCTAGAAAAAATCAATGTTGGAAAATTCTAGAATAGTGAAGCCGTGCTTCATCATCTCCACTATCATCTTGCAGGTTCTTACAAGCCAATTGCTCAATTTGAACCTTCACATGCACTGTAACTTGAGCTTACACCTATACAATGCTTTCCTAGATTGCATTATTGTGTATTACTTGCTTATCTAACATGCTTGACAGCTACTAACAATTTTTGCAGACATCTCCTACCTTAACAATTCAGATCACTCTTGGCTATGTTTAACTATGCTTAAATGACTTTATTTAACCCCTGTAGAATATATTTGAGCTAAGGGACGGGCAAATGAATCATACAAAGGATTCTAAATGCCTCATATACAAAGAGATAAAAGAACTGATTCCACTTCCTTTTGGACGCTCGGTTAGGTATTTTGTCCCATAAGGCACGGCTTTGTACCAAGCCCAAACTATTGTAAGATTTGTGACTAGCCCAAACTGCCACTTAGGACTTATTCTTCAATCCGCATGGCTCCAACATGTCTAAATCATCTCTAATCCCCAATGCATTTGTTTCCCCTGTTCGACTCCTTGACTACCTTGCCCAATTTTGTCTTAATGAGGTCATAAAAATGTCTTGAGCTCATGTTTACTCACATGAACTAGAAAGTACGATAGATCATATAAATTAATTGAATTATGATAATTTTTAGGATCCAATTTGAATCATTACATTATTTTTTTACTAGATGTCACATAATGGAGGCTCAAAATCTCTTGTAGTTGTAGCAAACATGGATACAAATACCAAGAGATTCATCAAAAAATGTGCTTACCAAACATCTCAAGGGCAGACCCTGAACACTAGATCATAATTGAGGCATGGACAACATCAAATCCTAAACCTTAGAAAGAACAATATCACAGGTCTTGTGATGTCTTCTAAGACTAAGACATCTTCCAAACTAGGAATAATTACCTTGCTTCTATAGATACTAATGGCAAGTGACCTTCTTTTTCCCTAGAAGGGGTTTGTGTCTCCTAGATAATATCCTAACAGAATTTCTTAGTTCCTAGTTGTTTGGATTTATTTTTACCTTTGAGCAAATTCAATGCTTATTTCTTTATAATCTATCTTTTATCTTTTTTTAAGAGATTTCTTCTTTTTAAGAAATCCCCTTACTAGCAGCATACCTTAATGTGTTGTAATGTGCAATTCCATCATTGTGGACATCAACAAATGTTTTTTTCATTTTATTGTGCTAAAAAGTGCTAGTACTTTATAGTTCCACCCAAATTTGTGGACCTTTTTGACATTAATATGTATCTTTCTTCCACATTTTGAGACCTTTGTAACAAGTCATTCTGTGGCCACACAACACTTAATATGAGTTATTTGTTCATAAAATACTAAACTAACTCTAGGGGGGAGGGTACAACCCTTTCCCTAGGTTTCTAGATTGATAGAATTTTTTATATCATTGGCATAACTTTAGAAAAACCATTAATTGCATGCTTTTTGCTTAAAGACAACTTCAAAGGATCAATACACTCTCTACGCCCAATTTAAAAGGATCATGATTTTTTTTTTTTCGAATTCTTTTCTTAACTCAATCCAAACTTAATCTTTGCCAAACTCAAATATGAACACAAATCTTGTGACATAGATTATAACAATCTTTTAAATGGCAAGAGCAAGCTTGGGGCGCTTCTTGCAGTTGATTGCAAAGTTAAATGGCAGAAGTAACAGAAAAGGGCCAAGGAGCACTCTTTGACCAATTTTGCCAAGTGAAGAGGCGAAGACAACAGAAGAGCACTACCACAAAGATTATAATATGTTTTAAGTGGCAAAAAGTGCACTACAGCACTATATGTGGGTTTCAACCCAAAGCTAAGTGGTAAAGGTGACAGAAAAGCACTCCTCAAGTGTTTTACGACAAGTTAAGAGGCAAAATCAAATGTGGAGAGTGCCAACAATGTGGAAGAAAGAACTTTAGTGATATATACAAGGAAAAGTATGCATAGCATATCACAATCGCCTTTTAAGTGGCAGGTATCCATCTAGAGCTCACCTAGGAGGGTTTGGACAGTATCAAAGTAACAAAGGCCGATCAGAAAGGTGCTTTGCAGTCTTCTGCAGGTCTTTATCAACCAATTTGTTGCAACTTCCAGTTCCAGCAGGGTTTCATTGACTTCTTCCATCTAAACAAGGGCATCATAACAGTTCCAGCATTCACCATCATTTTCGAACCTTTTTTCCTAGGCAACATCAAGGTTTAAGGCAGATTTTTGCCAATTTATTGCAAATCCTAGGGTTTTCTGTGAAGATTTTCAAATTTGATGAAGGATTTTGTGCAAATTTCAATGCTAGGATTTTATTGAGAAAATAAACACAGACAGCCACCTAGGGTTTCAGAGCAGTTTAACAGCAGTTGGAAGGAATACATATCAGCACATGTTTCTGCCACCCAGGGTTTCAAGATTTTGTATGGTAGATTTGTGATAAAAACATAGGGTTTCTCTGTAGTGGCATGGACAATTTTAAGACATCTAAAAGAGGAAACAGCATATGCTGCAGCCGTCTTTGTTGCAGATTTGTGGAACAATTTCCATGTACTTACTCCCAGTTGTAAGACTTAGGGTTTCAGACTGGTTATAATGGAGTTCCTATGGTTGGTGAAGTCTTCAAAGTTCAATGGATTGGTACTTAGGGTTTCAAGATTTTTTAGAGAATCTAGCATGGTCAAAACGAAGGTGTCGCATTGGAATCACAGAAGGGTCATACACACATCAGACTGATATTTTTAGCCACAGTTATTTTTAGCAATTGCTTTTATCAGACATCCTATTTTTCGACAAGAGATTTGAGATCCTAATTAGGGTGTTTTAGTCAACTTTTATTTTAACTTTTTTTAGGACAGTTTTATGATTTAAAGTGCTTCATTTCCTATTTTTTCAGCAGCTTTAACTTAATTGCTTTAAAGACAGTATTTTTTGGGATAAATTAATCATTATCCTTAAGCACCTTATAAATAAGTCCTTGGAGCATAGGAATTCTTAAAGATAGCTGATGCAAGGCTTATACTATGAAAATTATTATTTAATATAAGTTTTCTTGTGTATACCAATACCATGTTTGTAATTCCATTAACTGCATTGAAAGTGGATAACACTGTCAAGCTTTACATTAAGGTTATTTGTCTACCTAAGTTGTAGCTTTGTATGCAATGTAGCTTTTCAATTCTTGGGATTGTGTGTTGTCTATGTGTTATATTAATTATTTCTCCAAAACCTTCTTGTCCATCAACTTGTTGGTTTTTGCTTTTAGACAATGGGAATGTGTTATTGCATTTAGAATCAGTCGCTTTCATTCATAAAACCAGCAAAATCTCACTTGTGAGACAAAAGTTATTACCAATCTTATGCTCATACTCAAGGCAAAAGATAGGCAAGAAGTTATATTGTTATATCATCACAAAACCCCCCAAAAAAATTGTCCATGCTGTTAATAATCACATATTTTGTCAATAGCTTAGTGTCTAGGGTTAGTTTAGTTTCTCAAGGAGCTCTCTCTTATAACTTGAACAAGGATTTTATCTCACATACTATGCCAATTTGAGTTGTCTCAAAAAAGACAAACTAAAATGCTACCAAACCCTTCATGGTAGCCATTTTATGCACATTTTAACAAGTAGATTCCCAACTAAGAAAACACAACATGCATTGCATGTTGACATTTAGACATAAGCATGATGGAAAACTCAACATGTAGCTCAAGTCATCCATTTGTAGTTGTTAAGCTAAGCTTCCATTTAAATCCTCAAGATGTAATAACTAGAAGATGAAATGTTTCATCATCCCTGCCATTAATTATTCACACTACTAACGACTATAAACCATGGAAAAAACATATGTGATTAATATCTTATAGGATCACCAAGAGTTTCTACAAGAGCACTATCATTGCTCTCCCCACGGTGATCTACTGATCCGAAAAGGATCGAGGTTTCGAGGCTTCAAAAAAATGATTGGTTCAAAAATTGGACTTTGGGAAATACTCACTTTGACATAGTCAAAATTGTCAATTTACTAGGGGCAATTTCATAATCATTGGTGGATGAAAATGATTTTGTTGGCACAATTAAATAATTGCCAAGACAGTAATATGTATAATAGGTGGTAACGAAATCAATAGAGATGCTAACAAAATCGACAAAGGTTAAGATGGAATCAACCTGGTAGTTTCGGAAACAACATGCAACAGTTTCATCTTATTAACAACAATTTCATCATGCATAGTTTGAAAATGAAAAGGCAAGAAAACCAACCAACTCTTCAAATATTTGGATGGTTGGGCTACTCCAATGCACAAAAGTAAAGCTTGGAAATACACAAAAGTGAGAGAGAAGGAAGGAGGTTGCTGCACAAGTTGTGAACATAGAGCACTTTTCAATAAATTGAGCACAATTTTCATTCTCTAAATCTTTCATTGAAATTAGTTAAACCAGTGAAACAGAAATCTAGAAAAAAATCCAATTAATCCCCATTTTTAAAAAATCTGCAGGCTGGATGATATTTTTTCCCCAATTTTTTGAAAAAATCATTGACCTTTTGGTCAACAAATTTTTCCCATTTCAAGCTGCAAAATTGCCAAAAAAATGCGTTTAAAACCTGCAAAAAAATGCAAATAAAATCACGCTGATTTTCGTGCGAAAAAATAACCCATGAGATCATAGCTTCTTGTTTACTATTATGCTTTGATAGATTTTTTCCAAGCATCCATAGCTTGTTCGAAAGCGCTTGTTTTAGGCTTTTAGCAATAGCAGCAAGGCAGTGAACTGTTTGATAAAATGCTTTGGTAGACATGTATGAAAAATGTGGTAGCATAGACAAGGCAGTGAACTGGTTGAAAAATTGCCTCAAAGAAATGTGGTTGCTATTGATTGTCATGGCATTCCATCACCATGAGACCACATTTCTTTGAGGCAATTTTTGATCCAGACAATGAGAGGATTGCTGGTGATGAATTTCTTGAGGCTAAGGATTTTGAGATCCTAGCGGAGTCCAACTTTGATACTCATTTGACTGAACGACTTAGGAGAGGCAAAGCCCCAAGAGCTTCATAATTAGGACCTGCATCCCTCTAGGATAGCTCTATTTATAGTAGCAACTAGCAAGAGTCATTGGCTACTTTTGATTTTTTTTAAACTTTGTACTCGGTTTATAGGTTGACTTTGTACAAACTATATTGTAATTGAAATTTTGTCATCTATCAGTTATGCATTGTGAACTAATGCTTTGAAAGATGTGGAATGCAATGTAATCAGCGATATGAATATAAACAACAAAATCTATTTTCTATGATTCATTAGTTAAACTCTCTATTTTATTTGCTCTCTATAACTATATTGCTATGGAAATGCCTTTCAATTTTTAAAAAAAAAGACAGTTTTTGTCTCTTATTCTACAATTTTTTACATTTTTTTTAAAATCTGATTTTTTCCCCATTTTTTCAAAAAATCTTGAACTTTTAGTTTGCCGATTTTTTCCCCAAAAAATTTTTGTTGCTATGAGTTAAACTATAGAATAGTAATTTAAGCGACTTCGTAGCCACAATTCTCAACATTTAGTGAATACAAATCATTTTGGTATCGAAGTGGATTCAAATTCATGGGAATTAGTGTTCAATGGATTTTATGACAATGACATGTCTTCAAGTGATGATAAATCTGTTCAAAAACAAGGTGAAGGAAAGCTACAATATGAACTTATGCAAATGAATTCAGATCTGCAAATCAGATTACCATGTCAGATTTAAACAAGTTATTGCAACATACATCACAATACAAAAAACAGCAAACAAAATGTGACACCAGATTTACTTGGAGAAACCCTTTTGGGAAAAAACTCCACACAAGAAAAGAGGGCAAGTATATTATTAATCTTTGAATGGGAGTACACAATAATACACTCACTATTGATCTCTGATCAACCCCAGCAGCACCCTATCACCCGCAATAACTCAATATGAAACTACCATCTCATGGCTCCAATTTATAGAAATTGTGGGAGGTAAAACCATGAATGGTAAACCAAAACAAGAGGTACAAAACCACTTGCAAAAACCCACACCCCTTTTCTTGGACAGCCAAAAGAAATTATAAAATATTAATTGGAATTACAAGACTCTCACATGGGTGCCTAGACCATAGCCTAACCAACTCTTGACTTTCCGGATGCTCCAATGACCTTTTCAATCCCCAATGGAACACCAAAGAACACCATTTCATCTCCAATCTTGGGCGCCCTATCCAAGACCTCCCAACTTCCAATATGGATGCCTAGGAGAGATGCCTTATCCATTTTTGATGTGTAACCTCCAACGAAATTAAATATTCTCTTTAAAATATAATTACAAATTTACAACATTGCCAAAACTTAAGAATTTTCTCTCATGTCCCCTAGAACACATTCCAAGGAATGTGGACATACAAATGACATAGGATTACAAGGTTAATGTCACCTTATCCTAACAAAATTAGTCATAGAGAATCCAAAGATAAGAAATCACCATTGGAATCAAGAAAATGGGAGATTTAGATAACGGGGTTTCAGCCTTAAAGAGCTAAGTAGAGCAAGTAGTAGACCATCAGCAATACATAACTCAGCAACAAGAGCACCTAGCCCAACAACAATCTCAAATGATACAAGATCAGTCATCTACCAATCTTATAGTTTGAGCTTTGGCAAAGAAGTTCAGGATTGGAGACAATGAGAAAGAAGAAGAAAAAGGTGGCAACGATTGAATATGGGAAGAATGCGAAACTGAGGTAAGAACTGGACCTCCCATTTACATGTGAAACCAAGATTGAAATTAGGACTTTTGAAGGTCAAGTAAATGCAGAAATTCTAGATTCTTGGATAAAACAAATGGGAGTATAATTTTTAGTGTCCACAATGTGAGGGAAGCACAGAAAATACCATTCGCATGATTGAAAATGAGCAGACATACTCTTGTATGGTGGAAAACTTATTTATCTTCATGTGAGAAAAAGAAGAAACCAGCAACCTATGGTTGGGCAGGTTTTAAAGATCTTCTAAAGAAGAATTTCAATCCAATCAAGTATGAGACTAATCTGAATCAAAAGATAATGTAGCTCTATTTCAGGCAAGCAAGTGGACAAAGTAAATAAGATTACACTACCAAATTCAAAGGCAAGTCATGACGCTGAGCATGGAGTTGGAATCAGTTAAAATTAGTTAAAGTCTGTAATAGATTGAGCACAGTTTTCAGTCTCTAAATCTTTCATTGAAATTAGTTAAACTGCAGAACAATAACATTATAATTTAAGTGACTTTATAGCCACAATCCTCAGCATTTGTAGCGATTGCAGATCACCTACTCTTACAAGGATGTTGTTACTATAAATAGAATTGAAGAAAGCACAAAATCCCTTCTGAAGCATATAGTCTCAAATGTAGCAACAAACTGCAAACTTTGAAAAATAGAGAAAACCTACACACTGTCAACTGATGGGATGAGGTTCCTATAGTGGATATTCCTAACCAATATGCTCATCTGTCTTATGAAGTTGGCTTTGGTGGGAAAATTTAGTGGTGCTTAGCCTTCCACTAAAACATTAGAGAATTGATTTGACAGAGAGTGGAGATCGAAGGGATTGGCTCAAAATGCGAAGAGAAAACCAGCAGCAAGAAGATCAAAATGAAGGATTTCAGCAGATCAGTCAAAAGAGTGACGGGTACAATGTCAAATCTGGCACTTTTGTCAAAGAATTGTCTTCTTCCAACCCTTTTAATGCCTTGACCCAAGAGGAAGATCCTGTGGAAGAAGCAGCAGCTAAGGGGACTGAAGAGGAGACTTTACCTGATGGGGAAGCTAGAAAAGACCAGGGTAAGCTGATCCTGCCCTTCCATATTGAAGAAAGACAACACGTCTCCATTGATGAAAAAGAGATGGAAGAGGAAGATGTCCCTACTTTATCTCTCATCAATTCAAAAAGCTAAAGGAAGAAAGAATGCAGAGATTAGATTTAAAGAGGCATCCATGAACATTGCAGCAGGTAAAAAAGCCAGATTGGATTTGACCCTCAAAGCCAGAGAAAACCAGGTAAGCAATGAAGGTCCTCTCCTCAAATATTAGAGATCTAGAGGAATGTTTTTGGTTCAGATTTAAATGTAAGAGTTAAAGAAGACTACAAAAAAGCACTGAACATATCTCTTGGAGGCTCCTCACATATGTCCTTGCCAGCAGAACAGATTTTAAAGCTCATGTTTGTCCAGTCCATGTTCATGATGTAATAATACAGCCACAGAATGATTGTAAGTCCTATGGTTTCTACTTTGGAAGTGCCAATTTTGTGTCTGCTACCTTTTGTCCTCATCACCAGCTAAACAGGTGAATAGGTGTATTAGAGCAGACATCCTCATCACCAGCTAAACAAGATTCGTGCAGATCTGTCTTCTCTGTACTGCATAATGTCTTTGTCACAGATGTAGAATCAGCCATTGTAATCCTTGCATTTTTAACATAATATATTTAATTATTTTTTATTTAAAGCATGCAGAAAATAATCAATTAAAAGATTTTTTATTTTGAAGATCATCATGGTGCAAATGATGGTTATGGAGGTCAAGCAGAGAAGAACAACAACATCCTGGGAGAATATTTATGAACAATAAGTTGAGAGTTGTACCATGTTCTACACCCTAGCCTCAACAAGGCAAAGGAGGAGGCAAAAGAGAATAGAAAAAAAAGCTGGAAGATTAACACATGGAATATGTACATACTTAAAGGAAATTTATATCAACTCAGGACACCTTGGGTAGAAGGAATGCAAGCATGTCATCATCTAAACATGTCTTGTCAACTCAAGTCACAGTTGCTGGTTTTGGTGTTCAAATCCTGAAAGGTATAGAGGAAAAAATGCACTGAAGTGATTACAAAACTTGAAAAACTGCAGTTAGAGAAAGGAGCACCAGGAAAGGGGTAGAAGAAAACAAACAACAAGCTCTGCACCAAGTATAGGAAATGCCAGCGGAGAAAATTGAGAAAGAAGTAGATGTATGAAGAACAAGCTAAGGGGAGAGTTGCAGGAAATAAATGTCCTAAAAGTAAATCATGCAACTGGAATTCCAATGATTTATTATGTGACATAACAGAGAAGATCTATGAATGATGAGTTCAGAGGTGTAACATGTGCTATGATTCTATACCCTAGCCTCAACAAGGTAAAGAAGGCACAAGAGCATAGAAGAAGAGAAAGCTGAAAAATCAAGACATGGAAACTGTACGTACTTAGAGTAAATCAAACTCAATCCAGGGACATCTTTGGGTAGGAGTACAAGTATGCCAGCATCTAAACTGATCTTGTCAAAACAAGTTACAGCTGCTGGTTTCAAAATTGAAATCCTGAAAATTATAGACGAAAAACAAATCCCAAAAGTGATTATAAAACTTCAAAGCCTTCAGTTACAGAAAGGAGCACCAGGCAAGGAGTAGAAAAGAAGTAACAACAAGATCTGCAGCATGTATGGGAAAAAACAGTGGAGAAAATTGAGAAAGAAGTAGCTGTGTGAAAAACAAATTAAGGGAGGAGTTGCTAGAAACAAATGTTCAAAAGGTTGATCATGAAATTGAACCTCTAATGATTTATTATGTAGCATAATGGATATAAATGCACATACAAAGAGATTTATTAGTCTTGAAGAATTGAACTGATTCTTCCTAGCCATGTAAAAGAAGCTATGAGGTTTCGATCTTGGCTATCATTTTGTTGCTATTTTGGTTATAGGCTTATAGTCATTGCCAAAATTTTGTATAGCGTTTCCAACTTGGTGATTTGGCAGTAAAGTTGTAACTTGTATGTAGTTTGAATTAGAGTGATATATTAGCATCCATGCATTATGGCCAATTTAAGATACAGACACCAGATCAGAGCTTGTATAACTCACATCGCTTGAATTTTTGTACTGCTGGATTTTTAAATATACATTATATCACCTAAGCTTCAATGTTCAAATAAAAACTGCTCATTCTCCACTTCGGTCCTTGTATTTTTCACAAAAATTTAGGAGCATGCGAAATGCCAATTCCTAAGAAAGGATGAAAGAAAAATACAATAACAATAACAATAATCAAAAAAATGTTCACATCTCAAAAGATTAATGCAGTCTAGTAACTGTTTCCAAATTTATTAATATGAATTAGAGCAGAAAGGATATATTACACTTCAAGCAGAGAATATTCTAGAACAAGGTAAGGGAAGCTTCTTATATTAGTACAATACAGGAAGGAAAAAATTGTTGAGACAAACCTGGGGAAGGTAGCAAAAAATAGGTCCCTAATGAAGATCTGCCATAATAAAAGGGAAATTAAAAAAATTATCAAGAAACAGATCGATCCAATGATGAAATGTACTGTGATTACTTTCAGAACTCATGAGTAATTGTGAACCAAAGTCACTCACAAGTTACTTGCAGAAAAATTTGGTGCTGAGTTTTTCAAAAACTTTTGACAATTTAACATGGAAAAACTCACCTAAAATTAGTAAAATCCTATCAAAAACTTATGAAAAGTTAGAACGCATCCAATGACATATAAAACCAACATATTTTGTCACTTCACGATCTTGAAAATGAGTTAAAACAGCACAAGTTTATTGCTGTGTTACATGGGGACACATCCCCACCACTCAAACCCCCATCCCCTTCCCTTGGGGTGTTTAGGAGATGGCAAGATATCAAGGGGCATTGTAGTTAGTCAAATAAAACAAATTATATTAGTTAGTTCAACACTTATTGTACCGTTGTAGGCAGTTGATAGTTACCGATGGTTGGTAGTTCTCAACCAACTGCGGACCACTTTAAATATTGGCATTGTACACGAAGAAGGGACTGCTTGCATGGGATTCCTAGAACATTTTGTAAAAGTCTAAGTAGAAATAGCAGTAAACATTTGGCGTTGTTCCCAGATATTAGAGATGGGTTCTTGATAGTGACTGTATTTAGGCTTCTAAAATCTACCCATATCCATATTTGTTTAGAATCTTTTTTGAGTGATATGAGGAGTAGGGAGACCCAATCACTAGTCTCCACTGTAAAGATTATTCCTACCTCCAACATCTTCTCTATTTCTTCTTCCACTTTCACTGCATAGTTTTTGTTCATTCTATACGGTTGTTTTTGTATTGGTTGTGGTCATGGTACTAAAGGTATTTTGTGTATGCACAGCTCTGGTGGTACTCCCTTCAAATCTTTATACGTTTAGGCGAAGGCATCTTTATACTCCATAAAAAATTTGAATGCCGCTGCTTTGAGTACTGGGTCCTAGTCATCTCCCACCATAATCACTTGAAGGTTATCTTTATCTCCCAAATTTAATTTGTTTGTCTTTGGTTCTTCGTACTTTATAATCTTATCTCGTTCAAAGTTATGGGTTGGTCTATCATTCAACTTGGCAACTCCCTCCTTGTACTCCTCATACTCCAAAGGGAACTTGTGGCTTGTTGTAGCTCGATCTTCTTATTCTATCTCTCCAATTTGTATCATGTTGCAGTCTTGCTTGAATAGTTCATAATCTTCTAATTGCTAGTGGAAAAGTCCTCTTCAAGAATTTGTTTCATCTTCAGAACAGTGTCGGAGGTCTAGTATCCCTTCGTCATTCAAGTCCATGCACCCTCGTTCTTCTATCCATGTTTCTCCTCCCACCGATTTTGAATCGGAGGCAACCTCCTCACTTACTACCTGGTTCTTCAAGTCAATAACGTACTTTCTGCCCTTATTTTCTATTGACAAAGTGTTCTTTTTCCAGTTGTAATCTGCCTTGTCTACTATCA
Source organism: Sequoia sempervirens (assembly GCA_007258455.2). Classification (NCBI taxonomy): domain Eukaryota; kingdom Viridiplantae; phylum Streptophyta; class Pinopsida; order Cupressales; family Cupressaceae; genus Sequoia; species Sequoia sempervirens. The sequence continues at coordinate 689 of VDFB02267108.1, read as the reverse complement.
ACCATCCTCTCCCTAGTGATGCATCGTATGCTTTTTTCTCTAAAGGAATGACCACAAAATTTAATAAAAAAATTCGGGTTCCAACCATTACCTTTTGTGCCATTAGCATCCCTAAAGGTTTGATTTTGTGCTAATCAGCTCCCACAAGTTGGAGGGTTGGTGGCCAAAGAGTTGGTTTCCCCAAGCACTTCCATGTGTCTTCTAGAAACACATTTACTCTTGATCCTCTGTCCATGATTGTGTTTGTCAAGCTCATGGCCAAGATTTCCATATGTACAATTGTTAATTTATTTCCCATGTTTATTGCCAATATCATCAGGTTGATGACAATTGATTGAGAACTACCAACCATCAATAACTATCAACCTCCTAGAATAGCATAATAAGTGTTGAACTAACTAATATAATTTGTTTTATTTGACTAACTACAAGCATCCCCTAACTATCCCCCTCAACAAAGAAATTTCAAAAATATTCAAGAAACATGTCCCTATAATCAAGGATGGTAGGTAACACTTAGGGGACACCTGGCTGTCCCTAAGGCAGTCGAGGATGTCTCAGACATCCCTTGACCATCCCAAGAAAGACCAGGCATCCCCTACGAAAAGCAGACTATATTTAACATGACATCTAGCAATTTTTTAATGGGTTTAAAAGGTGTGTAGAGGTCCCACAAACCCTTCCATGCC
>VDFB02267107.1:0-22192 GCA_007258455.2 Sequoia sempervirens | reverse complement strand
CTTTCATAGCTCCATCACCCTTCAAGGTGTGTGCCAATGTTGATCTTGCCAACATTTCCATCCACTCATCTACAATTCTTCCATCAACTAATCTATTATCCAACATCCATATTTCATCCTTCCATCCATCTTATCAAACTTTTTGCATAAATCCATATCCCTTTCCATCTTACCATCCATTTAATCCCCCTTACCATCATTCTATCAACATCTATGAGCATACCTCCAATTTTCCATGATCTAATGGAGAACATCTTCAAGAGATACCATCCATGGAGTTAGATCTTATTGAGTCCTCCATTCATCTCCCTACCATGCATCCACCATCTTCCCAATCCACTTAGCCATATCCTTGTCCTTCTCCATCTATCCTATTCTCAAAAAAAAAAAAAAAAGGAAGAAAAAAAGGAGAAATCCAGTCCATCCAATGCAATCAATTGTAATCCATGCAATACAATCTTCCAATCTAATGCATCATCCATAAGAAATCCATGATTTCAATCCAAATCACTTGATAATCTATTGATCTACTTTAATCCATTATCATCATAGGGATATGTCTTTCCCAATCCCCACCTCATTTTGAGATGTGTCCTTCCCACATCAAACAATGTCGTCATCATCATCAATCAATCCATCAATTGGTTTTCAACTTGACTTGGAGAATAGTCCTTGGTTGCTTTTGGTTTGTTGTGCATGCTTTCTTGTTTCTTGTGTGTTTTATCATTGTTTTCATTTATCATGGGCTTTGCATTCTATTGTCACAAGGGCTTCATGGTCTTCCATATCATGGTGTTATAAGGCATATGTTTGCTCTTGACCTTTTTTATCATGTACTGGGCACATTGTCATCCTAGTTCCTTATACCTTGGTGCATAATGTCAAGTACAATATCAAATCTAGGTTGCTCATATCATTACAGCATGATGATCATCCATTTTCCCTATCCATCCATACTTTTTTTATCCTTATCCATTTTCCTCTATCATTTTATCCTTCATCCTTTAGTCCTATTATCCATTTCGAGAGCACACTCATGTTCTCTCGAAGGGGCATACCACTACCTCCTTGTCAGCCTTCCTCATCATTGCTAGTGACTAGGGCATCATACTTCTAGTCCTAATCACTTTCCTACCCACTATGTTGTATTCTTTGAAATGATGTTACTTCTTTTAGTCACAACATCATATCAAAGAGGGGCAAAATGTAGATATTAAAAAATGTTCTGGGCCTACAAACATCATTTTTCATATCAATTCCTCCTTCTGCTTGCATAATTAAATATTTTTAATTATCTAATTATGTTCTAAATTCATATTCTTCTATTAATTAAATAATTCTTAATTATTTAATTAATTAATTTTCACCTTATTCCTCCTTTGAATTAAATAAATTTTATTTATTTAATTATGTCACTAATTAATTATCTTTTCCTCTATAATTAAATAAATTCTATTTTTATTTAATTACTTTCCATTTTTCTATTATAATTAAATAATGATTTTAATTATTTAATTATTCATTAGCTTTTGCTTTTATAATTAAATAAAACAAATTATTTAATTATTTTCTATCTTTCCCTACACTATTAAAAATTTATTTTGATTATTTAATTATTCACTTTCTCTCTTAAATTAAATAATTTTATAATTATTTAATTTTCTCCATAACCTCTTTTTTTATGTAACCTCTTAAAAGTCAACATTTTTCCCTTTCTTTTATAATTAAATCATTTTTTATTTAATTATTCACTTTCTCTCTTAAATTAAATAATTTTATAATTATTTAATTTTCTCCAACAACCTCTCCCAACCTCTTTATCCATGCCATTCTTATCTCTTCACATCTCATTCAATTTCCACCTTTGATTGAATTATCTCATAATTTAATCTCAACCATCCATCCTTAACTAATTCTTATCCTTGCCCTAATTTCGCCCTAGCCCTATTTCATACTACATCTTTCAATCTTGGCCATTGATTGTCATGTCATATTGGCTTTTAATCCTAGACCTCCATTCTAAATTTGGTTTTCTATAAAACAGGCCTACCATTGTCATTTTGATAGGAACATCTTTTATGTTAATATCATACTACTAAAATCATGAGCAACCACATTCAAATCTTCAACAAGTCAACATACTATATTCAATCTTTTGAAATTTGCATTGCATTTGCTTTGATTTAAATTATATTTTATGCATATTTCTATTATTTTCATTTTGCATGCATATAGATCACAAAAACAAATTCTGATCAGAGTAATGCGAATGCTGATTCGTTTTTAAATCAATGTGATGTTGGCAGTAGATGTGGTTAGCACGGGCATTTTTACATTCCCACTTCTTTCGATCTAATCTTTGGCAGCGGTATTCATCTAGAATAAATAAATCCTTTTTTCTTTCTGGACTGCTTCCCCTTTGCTGAAACAGCCCAGATTGCAGAAAAAGAAGCTGCTCTCAAATATTAGATCGGAAGGAAAATCGAAAATGTAAATATACCCTTGTTGATCACATCGATTGCCAACATCACATTGATTTAACAACGAAAAGTTATTTGAAAAGGATGGAAAACAAGAAGCAAGATTCTATAAGTTCCTGTGAAAGGAAGACGATAGAGGGCAAAGAATATATTACTTTGAATCGAGAGCTTAATCCTGCTGAGAAAAAGACACTGTCATCTTTCGCTTGAAGAACACAGACGAATCGGCTGTGGTGTCTGTTTTATGTGGAGGGGTTTTAAGATTTCGCGTAGATCTTTCTGATAAGTGGTCGAAAACTGTCCATGCAGGAAAGGAAAATGCAGATGCAATGCTATAAAACGAAAGGGAATTGAAATTTTGTTAGTCACAGATTTTAACGATATGAAGGAATATCATGAAGGTCTGATATAAAAGGCCCAAGTGTTAAAAGGCGGTTGTGGTTTGAGAGACAATTAGAAAAAAAATGAACTTGACCTAACTCTTCTTAGATTAAGGTTTATTTTTATTTTCAATTTTTTTCGATGGATTGACTTTAATATTTTCCTATGTTAGAGATCTTAAGAAAAGGATAAACTCTAGTATGTAATAGATCGGTGGATGCTTTTCTGTTTTGTAATGGAGGACTACTATTGCTTCAAGTTCAATTCTCATGACATTTGTTCGTTGTTTTAGCATTAGTTCCTATAAGAATCCTTATGGGTATATGTGAATCAGGTCTTGTTTGAATACATTATGATAGAATGTTATAAATGAATTGTCAAACTCGAATAACTGCCCCTCAATTATGGTGCCATTTGTTTTGAGAGAAGCATAGCATTGTATATATATTTCTGTAAAAGATCTGAAGATACTCCAGTTTAAAAAGGCCAGAACCTCACTAGTGAGGAATCGGAGGACCATCGCCAATTAATAACTATTGGGAATCTAAGGTAGAGATAGTTTACTGGTTACGCTTGTGAAACTGGAATATTTATTGTACTCTAGTTTTGGTCTGCAAAAGTTGAGATTGTTTTTCTTGGGCAGAAAGTTACAATAGTTGTCTTGCCTATAAGTTTTATTCTTCAGTCTTGCCCTCGAAGCCTTGTGATCACTTCGCATGCTGCCCCATTAGCAATTAATGGTGAGATTTTTGCATCGATTAAAATAGTGAAAACCATATAATGTAAACAAACAAATATTTGAAATACAGTCCTGACATTCTTTGAACCCTTCTGCCTTTGATATAAAACCTTCCAGATATTCCTTCAAATCCTCAATTCACTTTCCTTTTGCAGCACTGCAAGTGGATTTTCCTTACCCTCACAAACATTTACTAGCATTGTCTATTCCAAATCCTGAAGCCTTTCCATGAAAAAAAAACATTATATCTGAATCAAGCAAAATAAGACCAAGATTATATCTCTCAGCAGGTATACGCTCAAGATTGATGAACAATCTTTCATCATTATAGCAGGCAGAAGCTAGAACCTAATCATTAGCAAAGGAAGATCAAGAGTATATGTAGGACGAAGATCTTGATTTCAAGTTTTCATCATTGTAGCAGGCAGAAGCTCCTAGAGATCTAACATCTTTGAAGGAACCATTATTTCTTGATCTATTTCAAGACTTCTTAGAAAACCCATATCGTACATCGCTCTTTTGTTGATTCTATAAGCCTGACTGATATGCTTTTGTCGTGTACACGCCATAGGATCTTCTACTCAGAAATAACCGGCGGGGCTTAAACATCACACACTAAGCTGACAGCTTAGTGTGTGGGCCCCGCTTTACCACCACCCTCCTTACGGGCCTACGGCTACCTCTTTCCCGTTTTGTTTCGTTTAGTTTCGATGCAACTCTGTTGGTAATTTTTTAAGTGCACGTGCAATCTTATAAAATACGGATGGAATTCTCTTAGTTAATTTTTTTAACCACGCTTGTAATCTTATAAGAAGTATTAAATGACTTAATCCGAAAATCAAAATAAGTACTACGCCCTCAACTTGTCAGTGTTAATGTTAAAACACATTATATATTATAAATTATATATATCTATTTGTTATATAATAATTATATTTTATTATATTATATTCATCCATTATATTATGTATTATATTTTTATATTATATATTATGTCAAATATATGTTATAAATTATATTATATTTATATACGATATTATTTGATGTTATATTATATTTATATATTATCTATTATTCGTATATTTATTTTATATTTATCTATTATATATAATATCAATAAAAATAAATATAAATATAATATCATATATATTTATATAGTAATTATATTTTATTATATTATATTCATCCATAATATTATGTATTATATTTATATATTTTTATTATATATTTATCTATTATAATATATATATTTATATTGTATTTATATATATATTTTTTTTAAAAAAAGGGGGTAAAATTTTTATTGCATCAGAACATCATTACATAGTCCGAAGAAAGAAGCCCCGAAGGGGCCCAACAAAACAAGAATTAATTCACACCCAAAAAACACCGCATATCCTCCGCAATCCACTCCTCAAGAACATGTGCCATGTCCGCAGGAAGATTGCCCCAGTCATCCACATGCCAAGGATCACTCTTCTCCGATGCCCATCTAGCCAACCCATCAGCCACCTTATTCCACTCCCGCGGAATATGACGGAAAACAATGGAATCCAAAGAAGAACATATAGAAAGAATCTGCCTGGCAATCACAGCAAGCTGCCAATTCACATCCTCCAAGTTTCGCTTCTTCAACACCTCAATCACCACCTGAGAATCAGATTCACAAACAATCCGCCGCCATCCAAGGCCAACAGCACGTTCCAACGCCATGAGAATAGCACTCGCCTCCATAAGGTTATTAGTTTGCAAGCCCCGATACATAGTGAAGAAAAAAACCACCACTCCAAGGCTATCCCGACCAATACCACCAACCCCAGCATGCCCAGGATTCCCTCTGGACGACCCATCAGTATTAATTTTTAGCTCCCCCAAAGGCGGCGGATGCCAAAAGCCCTCACGAGCAACTCTCGCACGCCCACGCCTACCATGCACTTTTCTTCCACTACTCTTGTCCCCAGTGACAAGGCCCAAGGCATTAACAACACCTAATTCCCCAGCATCAATCGGCACAGACAAATCACACTTTGCAGTCAGAGTCTCCCGTAAAGCCCCCAAAATACGCCCCCAAAGTTGCCCTGTGAGCAGTTTCTTATCCAGGAAAATCCTTCTGTTATGCTCCAACCAAATTTGCCAAACAATCAAACTAGGACCAATGCTCCAAGCAATTTTAAGAAAGGAGGTTCTGGCAGGAGAAGAGCCCTGTCTCAACCAAAAGTCCTCCAAAGAAGAAACATGGCAACACGGTAATCTCCAAAGGTTCCACCAGTAATGCCAGATAGTCTTGACAAAAGAACACTGAAAAAAGAGATGTGGTAAACATTCTTCATGCTGACCACATAGAAAACACCTAGAGGGGCCCTGGAAGCCACGTTTCCAAAGATTGTCCCAAGTAAGACACTTACCTTGGACCACTAGCCAAGAGAAAAAATTACACTTAGGCCAAGCAAATTTGTTCCAAACATGCTTCCACCAAGTAACCTGGGAGCTCCCAAAAACCTGTTTATCCAACACCTGATAACTCGAGGCCACCAAAAATTTTCCTTTCAAATCAGGACCCCAAGCAAGCACATCACTTCCCTGAAGAGAGTTGCAGACACGACTAGATAAAAGCCTAGCAAGCTCCTGACGATCTTCCTCCACACCACCATGAGGCCAATCCAAGGGATCCTTCCATTTGGCCACCGAAATCTGACCCAAATAATTTTGCGATTTGAAGTCTGCCACATGACACCAACCTGCCGCCTCGAAAACCTGGCACAAATCATGGAGATGGGGATGAGAAGACACAATGGGTGGATGTCCATCCCAGGAGTCATGCCAAAAGAGAGCATCCCGACCCCCATTGCAAATCCAAAAAAGACCCTGCTTAACCAGCTTGGCACCCCGTTTAAGGGTACTCCAGATCATAGAACCTTTACCCTCCATGTTGAATCTGACCACCTCCCTACTTTCCACAACTCCCAAATATTTGAAGGTCAGAATTTTAGCCCACAACAAGTGTTGCTGTGAGCACCAGCGCCAATACAACTTAGCAGCCAAGGCCTGCCCATTCAAATCTGATCGCCGAAGACCAAGACCCCCCTCCTGCTTTGGCCTACAAACAACATCCCACCTCACCAAATTCCATTTTCTATGGAGAAGATTGCCCGCCCATAAAAACTGACGAGACAATTTCTCGAAATCTTTAACAAAACTTGAAGGAGCAGACAGAACAAAGCATCTATAAAGAGGGAGAGCCTGGACCACAGATTTTAGAAGAGTCATTCTACCTGCTGAAGAAAGCCACCTACAAGTCCAATGACTGACCAATCTTCGAAACTTGTCAAGAGTCTCTTGCCAAAACCTTTTGGGGAGAGAACGAATGGCAAGAGGGATACCAAGATAGGAGAAAGGAAGCGAGCCAATTTGGAAGCGGAGAATACCAGCAATTCTCCTTTGAATAACCTTAGGAGTATGGAAGAAATAAATGAAGGACTTCCCCTCATTAATGCACTGCCCAGAAGCCGCCAAGTAACTGTCCAACACACTACGCCAGTGGAGAGCCTCCTCAACCTTAGCCCTACCCATCAAGGCAGTATCATCAACAAATTGAAGATGGGACTGAGGGGGAATGCCATTTCCCCAAATCCAGCCCTGAAGCGAGCCACTAGCAACTTGAGCACGAATGAGCCTTCCCAGGCCCTCCGCAAGAAGGATGAATAAGTAGGGAGACAGGGGTCACCTTGCCTGAGGCCTCTAGAAGCACCAAACAGGCAAGTGGGCTCACCATTAATAAGCACCGAAAAGGAAGAAGAAGTGACACAGCTCCTTACCCATTTAATCCAACCCTCCGCAAAACCGAAAGCTCCAAGAATTTTGAAAAGAAAGCTCCACTTAACACGATCATATGCTTTGGCCATGTCCAACTTGATAAACATCGACTTTTCTTTTGACGATTCCATAGAATGGATGGTCTCAGCCGCAATAACAACCCCATCCATGATCTGCCTGCCAGCAACAAAGCCTCCCTGCTCCTCAGAGATTAACCCACCAAGCCAAGGTTTCAACCTTTCCGCAATCAACTTAGTAATAATTTTATACACCACATTACAGAGTGCAATAGGCCTAAAAAGATCCAGAGAATTTGCCCCCTCCCTCTTTGGGATAAGAGCTAAAAAAGTAGCATTCAGAGACTTCAACATTTGTTTATGCATAAAGGACTCTTGAACAACCTCTAAGAGATCCAATTTAACCACCTCCCAGAACTCCTGAAAAAACTCGACAGGAAATCCATCAGGCCCAGGGGCTTTTCCTTTCTTCATCTGGAACACAACATTCTCAATCTCCGACAAGGAAATAGGGGAGAGCAACGATTCATTCATTTCATTAGACACCAACTGTGGGATACAGTCTAAAATCTTTGCTTCATCCTCCTCCGCAGGAGGCGAGTCCTCAGAGAATAAGGTAGAAAAATACCGAATGCATTCAGCAGATATAGAAGCGGAAGAGGACAAGATTTCCCCATCAGGCAGCAAGAGAGAAGAAATAGCATTACCTTGCCTCCGATCCTTAACAGAGTTATGGAAGAAAGAAGTGTTCCTATCACCAGCCTGAAGCCAATCAATACGGGACTTCTGTTTCCAAAAAAGTTCTTCTCTTAACTCCCATTCCTCAACCTCTTTAATTGCAGCAACCTCTAACAAACTCAAATCTTCTGAGAGGCCTTGATCACGAATCTGTCTGGTAATTAGATCAAGATGCTCCTGAGCTTTCTGTTTTTCTTTAAACAAATTGCCAAAGTGCTGCCTATTCCACCTCTTCAACCTGTACTTAACATATTGGAGCCGCTTTGAGAAAGTGTACATAGCGGTGCCATAAGCTGGCTTCCCAAGATCCCACCAGCCAGGGAGTAAATCATGGAGAGATTCATCCCTGAGCCACATGAGTTGAAACTTAAAGGTCTGTTTAGCACACTGCCGAGGCATTTCAGCCACCAGTTTAATTGGCCAGTGATCAGAACCTCGACCATCCAGTATTTCAGAACAGATCTTCCACCTATCCCCCAACCAAAAACTAGACACCAAGAATCTATCAAGTCTCTCTGAAATAGAGGCATCTCCTATTCTCCTATTATTCCATGTAAATAGACCATTACCCGGCTTGATATCCACAAGACGAAGAGCAGAAATATTATCCTGGAGCAGCAACGCCGAAGCCTCCAGCCTAGCAGTACCACCCCGTTTCTCCGCAAGCTCCGTGATAGCATTAAAATCACCTCCTATAATCCAAGGATGGTAAGGGAAAAGGCTACGAACTAAACGAATATTGGCCCACAAGATGTGCTTACCCTGCAACTCCACCGGCGCATACACATTGGAGAGGAGAATAGTTTCCCCAGAAACAAAACAAGAAGCCACCATGGAAAGGGAGGATTTAAAAGACCCCCACCATTGGGGGCAAATCTTTCGCGGATTCCAAAAGCACGCCACCCCACCAGAAGCCCCCTGAGCCCCAGTGCATTGGCAATCACCATTCCTCCATAACTTAGGAGCTAAGTCCATCATACCTTCCACAGAGAGCTTAGTCTCTTGGAGAAAAAGAACATCAGGCGCATGAAGCTTAATCAAATCCCGAACAGCTTTTTGTCTAGGGCCACTGTTCAAGCCCCGTACATTCCAAGAAAGAACTATCATTTCAAGGGAGAAGAGAAATGCGAATCAAGAGTCTTGACTGACCCTGATTCCACCAAAGTCTCCCCAATCATCTTAATCTTTTCCACATCCTTCTTCCTACCCAGCTTGGAGGTTTTTTCTGACCCCCCCTTTTTGAGATCTTTTTGCAAAATACCCAACTGAGGGGACAACTTCGAAATCTTCTTCCCCGCCTCCGAATTTGCCTTCTGCAAGAGGTGAGCCTTATCAGCGCAAACTTTCCCTGCCTCAGCACTACCACCTGACGCAACTTGGACCCCCAACTGCTGAAATGTTCCTATGTCTGAAGGCCCATCACCATGCGGAACCATAAGCACCTCTGAATTGAGCTTTGCTTGTCCAGGATCATTCCTGTCCTCCTCTATGCATTGCACTCCCGCAACCCCCTCCTGTTGAGAAGTAATCATTTCCTCCACCGAAGGGCCACGCTGATCTATATCCAGAGTCCCATGATCAAGATCAAGAAATCCTGGGTTCACCTCCTGTTGACTGAGCTCTTCCAACACCTCGAATCTATTGAAGGTATCCTCCTCCTGCCTGTCCTTCAAAGACCTTTTTTGACCCTTATTTCTGTTTCTGCCTCTAACAGTAGTGAAACCATCTTCCCTACCACCAAAACCCTGAAAGGTATCCTTGCCCTTATCCCCTCTGGGTGTCTTATTTGAAGGCAAAGGAGATTGAGCCTCCAAAGGCTTGGCCTTTGGACACCTGCGCTGGAGGTGACCGTACTCATGACAGAAACGACACCGAAAAGGTAATGTTTCATAGTCAAGCTGCTGCACCCATGAATAATCTCCTGCACTCACTTCCAAAGAGTCTGGCAGTGGCTTACTTAAATCAATTTCTACACAGAATCGGGCAAAAGTCAATACCTTTTTGAATTGAGTATGTTGTGACGAACCCACAGGTTTCCCCAACTTCGAAGCTAATAAGTGCAACACATCCTCGTGCCAACATTCCACAGGGAGTCTTGGAAGACGAACCCAAACTGGAACCTGATTTGGAAGTTCCTCCGCCGGATTGAAACCAACATGCCATGGCTTAATGAACAAGCCCACCTGGTTGTAAAAATAAGGGCCTCCTTCAAAAACCTTGATCCTATCTGCCATGCAATCAAACGTGACCATGAAATAGTTATTGGCTAGGAGCCGAATCTCCATCTCACCTTCTGGCATCCAAGTCCTCCTGGCCCAGGACTCCAAAAATTGCAATGAAATTTTCAAACCCAAAAATTTGCAGTACAACGAATGCCGTGAGTAGTATTCAATATCCTCAGCGAGCATCTCCATCGGGATCACCACATTCGGCCTCTCTTTACACCTTTCAAGGCAGCCATTAATCTTGGGAACACGAAACCCTCCTGACAAACCAACGTTATTATTCTCCAGATTCTGAGAAAATAAAATATTATCATGGAGACGAGCCCCTGAAGGTAAGGGATTCGAGCCAAGAGCGGTACGGAAATCCATCTTGGGTCCCTCCCCCGAAGGCTCCCCAAACTCCATTGAGGAAAGGAAGAGGCACAACCCAAACCCACACCCTACAGCTGAAAGCACACCGCTGTCCCCCTGGCAAAACCCCACAACAAACCAACTCCAACCCGAGACAAAGCACCACACCCTACACCAAACCCCACCTTCCACCAAGCAAGCAAAACCGACTCCCCACTCACCCCAAACACGGCCAAATGCCTGGCCACGCGCAGCAAACACCAGAAAAAAGGTAAGGCGGATGGCCACGGGCAAAAGGATGCCCCCAGCCCCCGAACGCCCCAGTCCACCCCACAATACACCCAAAAGAATTGCCCCCCCCAGCACGCAGGCAACACCCTCCCCAGTCCGCGCAAAGAACGAAAAAATCAGGAAGAGAGAGCTAGGGCGCGGGTGCCCTAGCTCTGCAAACAAGGAGCAGCGCCAGTCATTCGCCCGAGCCTCTTCCGCTCATTTCCAAAGTTCCCCTATTCCTGGACTAATTCATACAATCACACAAGCCATTGTATTTATATATTCATATATTATATTTTTCTCATATTTTTGGGAGCTAGTCCTATAAGCTAGTGCTTACCTATATATATATATCATCTGGCTTATGTGAGTTATTGAATGCCAAACATTGGAGACCGAAAGGGACACGCTTTATTTTCTGGGATGGTCTTCTACATAAGGCTTGGTTGAGCCTTCGCCCTCCCTTGATCGATCCTGTGATTGCAAGGAATCTAAGGGCTGATGCTCGTTGGGTTCCACCGGACGCGGGGCTTATCAAACTGAACTTCGACGGCTCCTCGAAAGGTAATCCGGGGGTGTCTGGAATTGGGTGTATTTCAAGGAATTGTAATGGCAAATGTCTATGGGCTTTGTCGAGGAATATCGGTGTATCTACTAATAACGAGGCCGAATTCGAGGCATTGGCAAGAGGTCTGAAACTATGCTTGAAAAAGGGATTCAAGGATTTGGCAATCAAGGGCGACTCCTTGATTTGTGTTAAAATTGTTGGATCACGAGTAACTCACAATTGGAAATTAAAAATTCGGCTTGCGTGGATAGCCAAGTGTTTGGATAAGTTGGACTCCTCAATTAACCATGTGTATCGTGAGGCTAATTCTTCAGCTGATTATCTAGCTAACTTTGGGTCTTCAATGTTGGCCACTCACGATGAATGTTTATTTGATGGCATCTCCCTCCTAGACGACTTGCGGGTCCATGTGAATAACGATCTGATCAAGGATCACTCATATTTTACCACTTGAAGGCTGTTGGATTTTCGGTCTGGTGGTCACAGTTTGTCTTTGCAGTTTGGGTGGTGGTGCCAATGCTCCGAGGGAGACCAGTGAAGAGCAAATTGCATTTGTGTTTCCCTTCATGCAGGAGAAAGAGAAGGCCACTGTCAAGAGGGTGGTTGGGGTGGATTTCATGGCATGAGGCCACACCCATGATGGATGTGTTGGAAAAGTTCTTCAAAAACTATGTGCAAGTGTTGAGGGTGCGGTTACGGGGATTTAGAGCGACTAGACACTTCATTCGTCGGGTGCTCTCAGTGGGTGTAATGGAGGCCATCAATAATCTATCGTTGGAGCTAAATTTTGGACTTGCGCTAGGTGTATTGAGCCTGAATGAAGAAAAAATGAAGGTTGGCACCTGTTCAAAACAAGGGTTGAAAAGAAATATGATATTTTTGATTTTTGGTTGTTTGTGGTAAAGAAACAAGGTCATAATGACTAGAAAGTAATAGTTAGGATGCTAGCTATAGCTGATGGGGTGGGCTACTTCATTGTCTGTAAACACCCCAAAATCATTTGTAATAGTTTTATTTGAAGGAAATGAAGGGAGCTACACCCTGAGGTAGCACTTACCTAAAAATATATATATATATATATCATCTGTATTTTATTTTATTCAAAAATATAATATATCTATTAAAAAAACTAAATTAAAGGTTTCACTACAAATTTTATTGTATAAAAATATAACAACTTAAATATAGAGTCTAAGAAAAAAATAAGTATAAAAGTAAACTTTATAAATTTAGAAACGTAGTAAGTATATAAATTTAGAAATGTAATTAAAAAACTTACTAAAATTAATTGAAAAATATGTGAAGTTTCTAGAATTTAGATAATTAAGTATGAATGAACTTTGTTAAATTGACTATTACATATAAGTTTATACATTAATATGCTAAAATTAAAAACAAAAATATTCTTTGATATGATTATAAAATATTTCTTTCACACTAGAATAATAATTAAATTATAAAAGGATGAATTTTTTTTTTTTTTTTTGAAAAAACTCCTAAATTAACTATTTAAAATTAGAAATTAGAAAATTAAATTAAAAATCTTAAATTTACAATTACATTAAAATATTTTTCTAAATTATTATATTGAAATCATAAAAAATACTCAATTTTTTTTAAAAAATTGAAAAACATTTCAAAAAGAAAAAATTATTCATATTCTATTTTATTCAAAATCTATATATATCTATAACAAAATATTATAAATTTAAGGTTTCACTAAATTTTTTATTGTACAAAAATATAGCAACTTAAATATGCATCTAGTAGAAAGACTTTTCATAATAAATGCACATCTAAAATCATGTTAAAAAATTGCAAAATTAAATACAAAGAATTTAGCATATCTATCTTTAAAAACAATGCAATAAAGAATTACATTTACACTAATCATATAATTTTAAAATAATTTATATGATATTATTATTATAGTTAGGGTTAGTTTATAGTTTAATTAGGTTTAAGATTATAATTTTGTCAAGTTAAGGTTCAATTAGGGTTAAAGTTTAATTAGGTTGATGGTTCAATTATTGTTAAGGTTAGGTTTAGATTAGTGTGAGGGTTCTTATAGGTTTATAATTATTGCTATGTTTAATTAGGATTAGAATTACCATTTGCAAGGTTAGGGTTCAATTAGGATTAGAATTACAATTTGCAAGGTTAGGGTTAGATTAGTATGTGGGTTCTAGGATGAATAAGGTTAGGGTTTGTATAGTGTTACAACTACTATTATAATTCAATAAGGATTAGGGTTAGGTTTGAAATTATGATTCATTTGGGGTTAGAGATGGGGTTAGCCTTTAACTATGCTTATATTTTTCTTAGGGTTAGGGTTCATTTAGTAATAGATTAAAAATATTATTATTATATTTTAAATATAATAATTTACAGGGAGTGGACCATGGTTAGAATTATGATTAGGGTAGGATTATGGTTAGAGTAAAGTTTTAATCTAATTAGGGTTACACTCAATTTTAATATATTATGGGCTACCCCAAAATATAAATTAATGGTTATAATCACTTTAACCCTAATATGAATATAATAATCACAAGAGTTAGAGTTCAATCTTTGATTACAATTATGGATGCATTAAGAAGAGGATTGGAAGGATATAGATTGCACATGGAACCTCTTGAAAGGAAGGGAGGTGGAAAGAGAATAAAAAAACCAAGGGTAGGAGAGGAGAGGAGTTAAAAAGGAGCAATAAATAGGATTAAATCACAAAAGAAATTAGATGGAAAAAATAGATTAATAATATATATAGAGAAATGAAAAAAGAAAGTGTAGGTTTAAACTTCATTGAAAACAAATGGTACACTACCCTTTATAATTTATAATTTAATGATATATTTTAATCAAACTAATATGTTTTCATTTATAACATGATACTAATAAATCCTATTAGTGTGATTAAAACTTGATGTAAAAAGAGACATAGTTAAATCCCAAGCACTTTTACACTTGAGTTCAATATTAAAAACAAACTATTATTAACTTTTAACACTTTGATTAATTAGATCAATTAAATAAAATTTATTAATTTATTAAACATATTTTTGAATACATATGTTTTAGTATATTTAATTATCCTTTTAAACACAAAATATATAATTAGGTCAAGATAGTTACCAACTTATTGTTCAAAAATAATGAATGTTAATTTTCTCTATTTTAAAACATGGTGATTACATATATTTTTGATGGGTTAACAAGTATTCTCTTTAAAAATGTAAATAAAATTCAGAAAAATAAAAATAGTTGTAAATAAAATTCAATTAATATTATAATTAGGTTATTTTATCACTCTTAGGTTATTTTATTTACTTAAGAGTTATATTTCTTTTTACTTTAGAACTATTTAAGGATTATTTTATTTTATTTATATTATAGGTGCCTACAAAAAGATATCTTGCTATATTTTTTAAATATAGGTATGCTAGTATATAATATCAATAAAAATATATATGATATATAATTAAAAAAAATATAAATTATATATTTTATATAATAATATATTTTATTATATTATATTCATCCATAATATTATGTATTATATTTATATATCTTAATTATATATTTATCTAGTATATATATTTATATTGTATGTATATATTCATATATTATATATTTTTACATAATATCATTTAGATATTATATAAATATAATATATACAATATATATTATAAACATATAACTAATTATATTATTTTAAAATATATATGCTACTATATTTATATTTTGCTATAATAGATAGAATATAAAATAAATAAATAATATATTAATATTTTTTTTTTATTATATATATATATATATACATATATCAAATAAATATATAAATAATATATAAACATAATATAATATCAAATATATCTAATATAAATATAATATAAGCTACAATATATATTTTACATTATATATAATGTGTTTTAACATTAACACTTATAAGTTGAGGGCATCCCTAAGTCATTTAATACTCCTTATAAAATTACATGTGTGGTAAAAAATTAACAAACAGAATTGCATCCGTATCTTATAAGATTGCACGTGCAGTTGAAAAATTACCAACGGAGTTGCATTGAAACGAAACGGACAGAGGTAGCGGTAAAGAGGGTGGTGGTAAAGCGGGGCCCACACACTAAGCTGTCAGCTTAGTGTGTGATGTTTAAGCCCGGCCGAAATAACTTTGCTGTTAATTTAAATCTAAATAACAGCTCATACAAACAATTAAAACAATGATAATGGTACACAGAACCTGTTCATGTGTTTTTCCTTATCAACACAATACAAAAGGCAGCGACCTCACGCCAAATTTTAGAACTCGTTAAAATCTTCGTTCTACAATATTAATAATTATATTCTGCACATCATGTGAAAGTGGAAATCTAAAATCCAGAACACAGTCCTGTTCACGAATGCACAGACCATTTACAAGTGGGAAACTAAGCTGACTAATTGCAGAGACAACTGAAAACATTATCACTTGTTTCACTCAACCATGCCAACAATGCTTTTAACAATTAAATAAAAGATGCAGACGGGCTCCCAAATCCTAGCTGCAGCGGGCTCTCTACCGTCCTGTGATGAAGACGGCGGATCTGATGATGGTGACAGCGGTTCTGTTGATGGCGACGAAGGATCTGTGGATGAAGATGGTAGCTTTGTTGATGGTGGCGGGGTTCTGTTGTTGGCAACGGTGGCTCTGTGGAGGCAGATGAAGATGCGGGTTTCCCTGCTCATTTGAAGGTGCCGTCAGGGAAAATGGTTGGACATCTGAGGAGAATTCGCGAACCCTAGTGGCGGATTTCTCTCCTTATTCCTGTGTTCACAGATCTGGCTCAGATTTTGCTAAGGATGGTGTTTATGATACTGTTGTTTTTGAGGAAAATGAATGGATGAGCGATTTCACTGAAGAGGAGGATGAACACCAGCTTGATATTCTTTTAAGGCTCGTTGGAAGGTGAAGGGGTACAAGGTTGTTGGGAAGAATGTGGAGGAGATCCATAATGGTGCTCCATTTTCGGGTCTGCATAAGGGCTTTCTTCTGCCACAATCTGCGAAGGATATGTTTCTTATTGAGAAAGGTGTTTCTTTATCCACATATCCTTTTTCTATTGGCAAAGATTTACTTCTCTGAAGATGATGGAGTGGAGGCTACTACACTCTTGCTGTTCTTGCTTCCCCTAAGGTTTCTAAGGAACTATTTGGGGAGGTAGCTTGCTTGCTGCAGAAACATGAAAGTTTGGACTGTGAAGGATCTGGTGCTCCTAGGGCTGCTACTTCTTACCATGAGGTGATGGTTGACTCTTCTATGGTTGCTTTTTTTCCACCTCTTGTGGCTGTCCTTGCATTGACACATAAGGTCTCGGTGGATCTTTTTGCAAAGGAGATTGAAATTAATATTCTTGATTCTCTACTTGTTTAGTACTTGGATTGGCTTTCGAGTTTCTAATATTAATGCTATTAGAAGATGGGTTCGAGTTTGGAAATTAAGAGGGTAGATTGAGGTAACAACTATGTTGAACAATTTTTTTCTTTTTCATTTTCTGATATGGAGTTCTACCAAGGATTCTTCAAGAAGGCCCTTGGATTTAAAGAATGAGTGACATTTGTCTTACAAAGTGGTCTCCTCATTTCAGTCTAATGAATGACTTTGAGTTTCTTGATTGAGTTCACTTGTT
This sequence comes from Sequoia sempervirens, assembly GCA_007258455.2. NCBI lineage: Eukaryota > Viridiplantae > Streptophyta > Pinopsida > Cupressales > Cupressaceae > Sequoia > Sequoia sempervirens. The sequence continues at coordinate 4,926 of VDFB02267107.1, read as the reverse complement.
AGGGTGGTTGTTGGAATATTGTAATGAAAATATTTTTATGGTCATTGTCAATTCTTTTAGGCAGTTTTGTGCAACTAACTCTATCACCAAATTCATGACATGTTTTTTGTTTGTTAGATTTTGCATGTTTGTGGAAAAGAATTTGGTACTTCCAAATGACATCACCTTATTTTCCAAATATGATAATTGGGTGCAACAAATTGAATTTGAAAGCACTCTTATTATTTGAAATATTTGTGGTAGAGTGGGTCATCTTACTACTACTTGTTTGGCCAATAAAGAATACCTTTTTATCTTGAAGAAAAAAGGACAAATTCCTTCTATCATTGAACAATCTTATTCTTGTTGCATGGAGGAGAAGTTGGTGGATGATAGGGGGGAAACCTCTTATTAATACTTTTAACTTTCCTAAAGCTAAAAGGTTGCATGAGGGATCTACTAGTGATTTTATTGATTCTACTTGTTACAAGAAAAAAAATATTTGAAGAGAACGGTCCTAGGACTACGGTTAATAAAAAAACTTTGGCCAATTCTTTAAATCACCGTGAGTTTGGATGGGTTATTTTTAAGGTTTTGATTTTTGTGGTCCTGTTGTAGTTCCTTATGGTTGTTCCTTGCTATTTTTTTATGCACTGTGATCTATCTTTCTCTTTGTACAAGGTTAGAGGATCTTTCAAAACCTTTCCTATAGATTAAAAATCAATTAAAATAAATATATCTTCTATAGTTGCATGATCAATATCATCAATGAACATAGTCTTCCTCAATGCTAAGAAGAATCACTAGATAGTCTTGGAGTGTCAAAACTTGAACTTTTGTAACGACTTTTATAAAATATCTACAAGTTGTTCTTTATACTTTAACTTATTTAATTTTCAATTCTCTCATCATAATGATATGCTTGAATTGCATTAATTATTTTTTTTTATTAGAAAAATTAGGGGAAAAGGCCCTTGAACCTAAACAAAAGATCAAAAATTGGGCCATAAGGCCAACGATTCAACACTAAAGAAATAGACTCACCAAAACAAATGGACTAACATAGGAGCAAAATAGTAGAAGGCCGCCTAGCCCTCCAATAGATCAACAAAAGGAAACTAAAAAATTATTCAAAGGAAACAACAAACAAAATACAACTAAAATATGCATAGGGGCATGCAGACCCAATAATGACCCAGGCATGCAAGCCACAAAATAAGTAAACTAAAAACCCTAACTAGTTCTTGGGGCTATTGATCAAGTCCCATTCCATATTTAACTGGTGTAGCTCCTTGCTCCAGGTGTCCTCTTCTTCATTAGCTTTGTCCTTAGATGGCATCTCCATTTCATGAGAGGAATCCTTTCTCCTGTGTACCTTCCTTACTTTTTTCATATCATTCATAGTTCCAAAGATCACCTTGTTCATAATTTCATGTGTGATGGAGATCAGCTTGTTAAAAGCTTTGTCTAGCTGGTTAACTTTTTCTTGCAACAAAAAGAAATAGGCCTTGTAGAGCTAAAGAGACTTACCTTCATCCTCTTTTTCTATTTGTTGGTCTTCTTCTTCATCTTCTTCACCAGAATACTTCACAACCTCCTAATTAGAACCCTCTTCCTCATATTCTTCTTCCTACTAATAGATTCCTCCTCAGGGTCCTCACCAAGAACCATCACCAATTCCTTTTTTCTTAAATCCAAAGGCTCCTCCTCTTCTAAAGGTTCATCATCAGGTTCTCCAAAACACAACTTTGTTCCTTTGGTAGTTTTCCCCACCAATATAGCAAACCTTCTACCACATTTCCCACTACTAGAATTGTTCATGTGGCCTTCTCCCTCATAATCATGGGTCTCAATTGTCACCTTTTCCACCATTCTCGGTGTAAAACTTTCTTGGAACTTTTTTTTGACACCAAAGGAATTACCAATATTTTTCTTTCCTTTTGTAACTGAAACATCAAGATCCTTTTTTGTCAATAATCCTTTTGTGGTAGACTTTTTAGCCTCAAATGGTACAAGAGTAGCAATTCTCTTAGGGGTTTATCATTTAGTTGAGCCTCATTCAAAGGGAATCCTCACTTTATTTCTTGTGAGGGTTGTTATTAGGATGGGGGGGAGCATTGGTTATTCTAGGCTTCAATATTTTGAGGGTCGTTCACCACAAAAGGGCCAAGAAGAGGTGTTCTAGAAGAAATATGGTTGTACAACCTTTGAATCAGGCCTTGAAAAAATGCATATTTAATCTTTCCTTCCTTCTAATATGATTAATAAAATTAAAATGATGCTTGTGGACAATAGTATACCTTCTTGCTAACCACTCCATATGGTGCTAAGATTTTTTCATGATCATACCCATTTTGGAAATGCACTGAAGCTTCTCCTTGCCTTCCAAGAAACTATCAATGAACCTTTGATAATTTTCATTACTTATTTTTCCCACTTTAAGACCACTGCAAACTTGGCCAGTCCCCTCCACAATTAATCTTACAGTAACTACAAATTTTTTCTATCAATCATAACCCTATCTTCATGCCATGATTTGTAAAATTTTAATGTAATATCATTATAACCCTTCATTTTCATTAAAAAGGGTGTCATGCCAACATCTTCAAATATATTCTAGAATTCAAAATTTTGTTGCAAAGGAACACAAGAGAGCGGGTCAAACCTCTTTCTAGGACCCCCAATGATAATTTTGCAACTAGTAGGAGTTGGTTGCACTTTTTCCTCAAAAACATAGGAACAATTTTGGGAGAAATTAAAGCCCCATTGGATGTAATAGTAATCACAATCAATGGGAAAGAAATTAGAAGCCCACACAATATCTAAGAAACCCACACTAAAATCACTAGTATTCTAGAAACACCCACCAAATATTTTTTATAATTCCTTTTCCATAGTTTGAAGCAAAATGTATCTTTAGCCAAAACTCCATAATATTAGGCCAACACATGGAATTCATGCAAAGAATATCACCCAACTTGATAATGACGATAGATTTTAAAATCTCTCTATTGTTAGGGGAACTTGTGAGGTGGTATTTACCAAAAGGTGACCTTGAAATCATGTGAAAAGTCTCCATTGAAGTACTCCTCCATCCAAAAGGTACAAGAAAATTAATTCTCATGACCTTAGCAATTATATTTAAAAAGTGATTAGTATTTTCATAAGCATTCCCTTCTTTAACCATTGTCAATTTGAAATCTTTTCCCTTTAAAAAATTGTTTTTGTAAGGAATAAGTCTCCAAATTTTTCATTTACTTAATTTTTGTCTTATTCTAGCTCACCAAATTTTTTATTGAGGAAAATATTTTCTCTATCACTTTCCTTTCCCATCACATCAATATTATGGGTCCACCACATAATACAACACATGGTTAAATAACTTATTAGAGGTAAAATAAAAGAAAAGAACTTTAATAATTTCCATTTGATCGCTTCTCATACACATCAACAACTAAGATAGAAATTTTGAATTCAAAAAAGAGAGTTAAAAGCTAAGTCTTGTCCAAGCCCTAAAGCTAACTTTAAACCCCTTACTATGAGTAATTTTTAAACGCCATATTTATCAATAGAGCTAACACTAATCAAATGGTCCTTTGATACCCATTCCTTTATCCTTTGTAGGAGATTCTAAAACTTCAAAAAAATCCATTGGGAATTAGAAAGGCCAAAATTTAAAACAGAATCCATAGCTTTGTTACCTCCTCTAAAATTGTGGTACAACGTATACTAATCCAAAGAGTTAATCATTCTTTTTGATTCTTGGATCATACTCTTGATCTCCCATGGGGCTCAACCTCAGCTTTAAGAGACTCAATAATCAATTTTGAGTCACCCTCAATGATGACCTTAGTATAACAAAGTCATTTAAGCCTCTTTATTCCTCTCCAAGAAACAACCAATTCTACTTCCACACTTTTATAAATTCATAGACATTTAGCATAGGCTTCTATACACTTCCCTTTATGGTCTCTAAGAAAACCACTTGCTCCATCAAACCCTAGGTTTCCTTTGGAACATCCATTATGTTGGGAGTATGAAGGTTTTTTCATTGATGTCAATATGATATATACAAGTTGGTGTTGTCATTGATGTCAACTATGTGTTAAGGAAGTTTGTTGTGCATGATGAAGATGTCGAGGATATTGAGAAATTTGGGAAAAAGAGGGAAATAGGCTGTTGTAGGTTGTGCATGTGTAGTTGAGATATTGAGGAAGTGTTTTGAGTACATGAGCTATCTTTATGTTGGAGTTTCTAGAGACGTGTTGGAATAGTGTAATGTGCTGAGATGATGTCTCTAGTACTTGGTTTCCAAGTTCTTTTGAGAAAAAATGATAAATACAGAAAACAATGTTGTGCAGGTGTTCAAAATGTGCTTTGAGATGTACTCACTATTTCTTCTATATTGATTCTATGCTTCTGTGGATCTTATATATTTTTCATGGTTATTAGTAGTGCTATATTAGAATTTGGGTGTATGGATCATTGTATAGAGAGATATTTTCACCAATGTGTGAACTATTTTTTCAAAGGTATTTTATGATTGGTAGGTCATGGGTATGAGATTGAAAAGGCTTATAAGAATCCATATAATGAACCTACAAATGCTCCAAGTACAAGTGATGAGATCAAGGCACTTGAGGTAAATTCTAAGGAAATATTTATTCTGACAAATAGTCTTTCAAATTTTGAATTGGTTAAAGTTATGAATCCTAAGATTGCTAAAGAATTTTGGGAGATAAGTGTTAAATAAGAAAAGTTTCAAAAATTGAAGGAACAATTTGAGACCATGAAAATTTCTAAAGATGAAATAATTACAACCTACATACATAAATTTGATGAGCTAGAAACTGCTATGAGAGGTCTTGGTGCACAAGTTAAAGAACCTCGGGTGATAAAGAAAGCTCTTAGAACTCTTCCTAATTCATACAGTGAAAAGGTATGCAC
>VDFB02267106.1:0-19429 GCA_007258455.2 Sequoia sempervirens | reverse complement strand
CTTCTACGAGTTGAAGCAGTATGCAGGGATTAGCCACGATGAGGGCATGTTAGTGCAGCATTTCGTTCGAGGCTTGAATGCCCCCATCAGTGGTGGTGTACGAGTCTTCGAGCCGAGGACGATGGAGATGGCAGTGGAGAAGGCTCGCTTAGTGGAGGATAATTTGGCCATGGCTTTGGGTGGTCACATCGGAGTACAGATTGGTAGCACGCCCACACCTGGTTATGTTGCTCATGGAGGACAGTCGCAGGGAGCAGGAGCTTCTAGGAACATGAACCCACTTTCTAAAGGGGGTCCGCAACGTCAGCAGCAGCAGCATCAACAACAACAATCGCAGCCGAAGCATGAAAACTTTCAATCTCAGCAAGGTGGCAATTCGCAGTTTCGTAGGGATCAGAACAGGATCAGGCACCAAATGCGACAGGAACGTTTTGCACAACCTGCACCTAGTTTTCAGTCAGCGCCGAGTCGAGTAAGCGTTCAACAATCCAATGCTCCATCCGAGGGTAGAGGATTTGGCCGAGGTACTGGTTGCTACTCATGTGGGCAACAAGGGCATATCGCTAGATTGTGTCCACAAAAGAGCACTTCTGGATTTAATCAGAGACCTACAGCTTCTGAGCTGACAGTGGGAGATGCGGGTAGATCTCATCGAGTGTTTTCCGTTGTCGACAATCGTCAGGCTGGGTACCAGGATGCAGGGGCAGAGGCTTCTGGTAGAGGACGAGGCTCTGGCTTCAGAGCTCGTGAGTGAGCCCGAAAGGGTTCGATGGTGTCCTAAACGTTGCGATCTTGGCGTCATGGGAGGATGTCTCCCTTATTTGAGAATCTTAATTTTTCTTTTTATTCTGTTATTTAATGGCTTCCAGGAGTAAGCCATATCCTAGGGGGGGAGGATGTAATACCCCTCATACTATTTAGACTTATTATTTTTCTGTGCCTTGCTTGGATACTCTGATGGTACTAGTATTGTTTGATTCGGTTAGTTGACATTTGATAACACTGTTATCGTTTGATGTGGTTAGTTAGATGCTTGATGATGTTGCTATTTCATTGTGGACATGATTACTTTATATGACATTATGGTTGATTATATCAGTTGATTTTATGAATTGTGATATGATGCAATGATTTAATTTAATATGTTAGGAGATGATTGTTAGTTAGAAATGTAATTCATTGATTAGGCTATAATTGTTAGAATAGGTGTGACGAAGGACAATATAGCATCACTCGTTCGCGAGTGCCCTGTTATGTTGCAATTCCTTCTCACAATGCAGTATCTTGATTTAATGCTTTGATATATATGTATATATGCACATGTACACAACTTCGTTTGTATGCAGGACTGCAGGTACAAGTCTCGATTCCACCTGCTTCGGCAGGAAAGGGCGAGCACCAAATAACCCAACGGATAAATGTTGATACAGAGGTGACAATGAAGTCCTCCCGTTCCATGATGTCAGGTCGTCTCATCTGTTTGGTATAGTTGATGTTGTGTAATTGTCGTTATGGCCTGTTGTGTTATGTGTTTGTCTCATTTTATTTATGAGGGCATTTATAATTATGAGTTATCTTAATGAATGAAATAAATTAATTATTTTAAATAATGGATTAAATAATATTTAAATATTTAAATTATTTTGAAAATCGTATATGGCAATTAATTAATAATTAAATATGAAATATGCTTAATTATTTCAATTAAATAAATTGATGGTGGATAATTATGAGAATAAATTATTTAAAATAAATTTGAGATGTGAGTTGCAAGAAAAGTTGAAAAACAGAAATTAAAGCAATAAAACAAATAAAAGAATAAAAAGATAGTGTGAGCCAATAGGGTTGGAGTGTTGAAAAGAAAGCTTGTTTTAAAGATTGATTTTTCTTTTAATCTGAGATTTTTGGAGAGCTTTGAAGAGATGAGGAATATATTTTATTTAATGATGAATTTTTGAAAGAACACACACACACAGAAGAACAGAAAGCTGAAGTGCTCCAGTGGTTGTTGAGTTCGTTCTGGACTAAGGATTGGAATCGGATTCGAGGGCATAAGAGTCAAACAGGATCTTCAAGTTTTGCATTGGACTCCAGGTTCCTCTCGTAGTTTTCCTCGTACCTTTCTATTCTCTGTTTGTTCTGAAAAGAAAAATAGATCTTTTTAAAAATAAATTTTGTGAACATAGAGAACTTCTGTTGAAAACTGAAAACTAGGGCAAGTTATTAGACTGGAAACAGAGAAAATCATAGTTACTATACTGTACAAAATGTTGCCAAAACGAAAACCTCTGTCTCTGAAATAATCAATTTGTCAATAAGAAATTTTTTTGGAAAAGATAGTCTTCTTGTAGAAAATAATAAATTTAAAGTTTTGGTTTTTGTAAACATATTTGCATATAATAGATTTATTTAATTCTCTGTATTTTACCTTCTGACGTTATTATAGAATACTGCTGAATATAAATATATCTGTCTTCTATTGAACAAAATTATGAGTATTTGCTCATATATATACATATACTTTCTTTTAATATTAACATTATTTCTATATTTCGAATATTTTCCTGTCTGATTTATATATATATATATATGTAGTTACACACAGAAAATTCGTATATTGTATATATACTTTTATTTGTAGGTTCTTTGCATTATAAATTTATTTGGGATTGTATTTATGAAATCAAAAATTTTGTTATGGCCGTATTGGCCGTCCGTATCCGTGCCTGAACCGGCCAGATTGTAATGTTTATTATAAAATAAACAACGCATATGGAATTCCTTTTATAAAAAAAAATTTGGGGAATTATAGATTGGGAGCGCCTGAATGCCGCCGGGTCGCACTCCCCCACCATAAAGCCGTAGGAGTCACAAGCACGCCAGCCATGATGATCGGCCGCTACGCGTTGTGCCTTTCGCCGATCGCCGGTGACGCCGTACCTGGAGGGCCGCCAGCAGCTTTCATCATGATCGCACAGACGCGGTGATTTTGGCGGTCAGCTCTACTCTCCCCATGCCTTTTGCATGGTTTTATTTTATTTATTTTATTTATTTATTTATTTTAATTTGAATTTGTATTTAATAAAATTTATGTATATGAATTCGTGTATTTTTATTTTATTTCGCATTTAATAAAATTCATATATTTATAATTTCGTTTATATTTATTGTATTTTATTTTATTTTTAATTAAAATACTTTATAAAGTTGTTTATAATATTGTTTGGGTTGTTAAAAAAAAAAAAATTTGTAAATAAAATTTAATTGGTATGTAATATATATATATATATATATATATAATGGATTTTTTTTAAATAAAATTATAATCATTCTATGTGATTTCATTTATTCAAAAATAGATTATAATTATTTAATTTTTAATGATATTTTTTTTATATACCTTTAAGAATATTATTTTGTATTTGAATTAAAATATTCAATGTTGGTTATATTCAATGAATTTTGGTATATTTAAAACGACACTGTTATTATTGTTTTAGTTAAGTAATTTGTTAGGTAAGAATTAGCCTTTAATTGGGAGTGTGCATCTTGTTGAGTCAATTGTATTAATTACAAAATCGGGATTGAAATCAACTTAATGGTACAACCTTGTGGATGTAAACTGAATTTTCTTTCTATGTTATGATTTTCCTTGGTTAGTATAGTCGATGTGGGAAATTTGTGTTAAAATTGTGAAACCTTATGGATTGTTGGTCTATCTTGGGTGTTTTGAGTATGGTTGTTTTGTTCTGGTTGTGATGTGGGAATCTCGTGTAATTGTACATTCAGTTGTGGTTTATTGAGAACCCTTGTTCCAGAGGCTTATTACTTTAGCATATTATTCTCGTCCTGGTTTATGCTTCATGTGTTGTCCTCGTTTTGATTATACTTTTGGAGTTGAAGCTTATTGGCATTCTGTTAGGAAGGGTTGAAAGGTTTGTTAAAACGTTTGGTTGTGAATTATTGCGAGAGGGGTAATGCCTCGCGTGTACTTGTTGTGGTATTATGTTTTTTATTGTTTTAATTCAACCCTTGCCTAGATTTGAGATATGTTAAGGGTCATAGGGAGAGTGGCTCTTCGTGGGCGTCGGTGCCTCGGGTAAGAGGAAGTGCCAGGGGAACCCACGTAAGAGTAGTTAAACAAGTGATAACATAAAAATAGATTTTAGGGGGATGGGTAGTAAAACATACAAGATAAAGAAAAATGGATTCCTCGTCTATGCATTAGGGCTACCGTAGACTAGTGATAGATCGGCAGGCCGTGGTCGGCAAAGTGTCGCCGCCTCCCTTACGAGAGATTATCGGCTCCGCGATCAGCTACCCTATGGTGCCGGGCGTCAAGAGGAAGGGCCAGGTGATCCATAGATGGGTGCCGGCGCCTCGGTGAGGAGGAAGTGCCAGGGGATCCCATGAGAGCTATGCTGATGACACTCTCCACTAGACATCCTTGTTCTTGTTTTCTTGTCGCCTCTGGATATTGTTATTTTATGTTGTTCTGATTATAGGGCTAGGGAATCCATAGGTGGGTGCCGGCGCCTCGGTTGGAGGAAGAGCCAGGGGATCCCATGAGAGTTATGTGATGACCCTCCCTACTTGACACCCGTCTGACTTGTTCTTGTTACCTATTGGAATGGTGTATTGAATGGTTGATTCAGAGTTATTATGGAATCGTGTTCTTTATATTGGTTCTGATTTATTTGGAAATGTACTTTGGGTGTTGGTTCGGTTCTTCTGGATGTTATCTCTTTGTGATGTATCTTTGATTTCTTGTGAGTTTGATTCGTGATTGTTAAGTGATTTTACTTCATGTTATCGTGATGAGTTCTTGGTTTAACTTGTTATGTGATTTGAGTACGTCGATGGTTGTGCATTGCATATTTGAGTTGTACTTGTTCTGTATCATGTTGTTGAGTCGGTTTGACATTCATGGTCGGGTTCACTTCCTCGTCACCTCTGAGCACGGGGGGTGAGTTACTTCGTAATTCACATGGTTGGGTGGAACGTGCTCCGCACCCGTTGGGTTCCCCAATCAGCGTCTTGTCTTCTCAGCTTCCGCAGTGCAGATGTTCCAGTGATCAGTTGTATTTCATGTTCTTTATTCTTGTATCAATCCCCATGTTGGGAAATTTAATGTAACTCTTGTATCAAAAGAAGATTGTAATGTAATATTATTTCAATGATGTAATAGTTAGGATTGAATTGGATCATGTTAAAAGATTTATCATGGATGTGATTATGCGATGTTGTCATACTCGCATCAGGGCTATCAGTTGTATCTTTGTATATGGTTTTTTATAAATTAAATGGTTATGTTGTTTTCATTATCTTTATGTTGTGTTGTGGTTGCAATGTAACCTCGCGTGCCCCAGAGAACCAAGTGTATTAATGTTATGTGTTATGCTATGTGTTTATGATTTAATGTTGTTACATGTTATTTCCATTATTAAAAAAAAAAAATTATTCGCATTATGTGTGTGTTCTCTGGGGTTTGCACGACGGGCTACAATGGCAAGCTAATTAGTGTAAAAATTTAACACAAGTAGTGCTATTTGAGGTAGATGAGGAGGGAAGGCCTATTTCGGATCTTGAGTTACATTTTTAGAAATGAACAAACAAATGAAGATGTTAAGTAGAAGTATATCCAATTGATCAACATAAAAAATGAAGGAGTGGCATGTTGTCAACCCATTTATTGAATTGGTAGAAGAGGAGGGAAGACCCATCTTGGAGCTTGAGTTAATTTTCTAGAAATGAACAAACAAGTTGAAGATTAGAACAATCATAAAATATCTCGTTGAATTAAAAAAAAATTCTATGTTAGATAATAAAAAATGAAGATGTTAAGTAGAAACATATACAATTGATCTAACATAAAAAAAAATAAAAAATAATGTTCTCTAAAAGAGGGAGGAGTGGCATGCTGTAAACCCATTTATTGAATTGGGATATGTATAGCCAATTTGTGACTAATATAACCCTTAATTAACATCGTCGTTTGTACTTTGTTGACTAAACAAGTTAAAGGAAAAACACCTTCAAATAACAGTCAAATCTGGCACTCGCCCAACTTACTACAACATTAAAAATCTTGACAAATTTAAACAATAAAAACAGTAAGGTATTGATGCGGTGAGCGTGGATCGAACACGCGACCTTCAGATCTTCAGTCTGACGCTCTCCCAACTGAGCTATCCCCGCATGGAGTACAACATTTGCACTTTTTATAAGATTGCTTGAGAGACAGTGAGGAGCGTTTGGTAAAGAGAAGAAGAAAAGTGACATTTGTAGATACTAAATTGAATTGTATTCCACTTGCTGTCTTATCTCCTACGTTTCATAAATATTTGTTCATGTAGATTGAAAAGAATCCTAACCAGAAATGATTATCTGTATTGCCACATACACACAAATACCCCCATTAATCTTGTATTGGACAAAATCATATAATAAACACATATGCAAAATTGTTCTTTCATCATAACTCATATAAACAAAAAAATGATCCACATACTTAGATAGTCAATATCATAATAATAAATATGAATCCCCATCCTTACTTTCTATGTCACTTGAATTTTTTTTTAAAATGAGAATTTAATCTTTTAAGTATTTCCTTATTGCAATGTATAATTTTAACTTATATCTTCTTCTAAGTGGAACCTATTTATATATATTTATTTGTGGTCCACATAACCTTGGACACCTTGTGCATTATGCAATATAAGTTTAAGAGTATTAGCTTCTTATTTTTCAATGAATTAGTCTGTGAGAATATACACTTACTAATGTATCTCATTCCATTCCATTATATTCAAAATGTTTTTTTTAGAATATATGTACCAAACACAAATTTTTGTGTCGTGTTCTTGTGTGTCATACTTCCATGGATTCATTTCTTTTGGTTCTAAGGGTCAATAATTCTACAATAATCTTCATAATTTCTTCATTTTATTAAAGTAGGGACTAAGATTTTAGTTCAAATAAGGAAAAAAAGTTATAATTTCAAGATCTGAAGACACTTCCACATCAATTTGTAAGAATTCCGCTATACATGTGGTCTAATAAGGAAAATATTCTTACAAGTATATAAATTTCACAAAACCATAGTAGGGGTTTTGTTCAAAACAAAATTTGTTCATTTAAGAGATTTTTTTTTTAATCTTAAAATTTGATACCCATTTAGCCATCATAGACTATTTTTTAGCAATTCTATTAGTTTGGAACCAATATTTTTTGGGACCATCAAGTTCACTTTTAAAGTGTTTTTTGCCTAAATTTTTTATTGCAATTTTTTGTTGATATCTTAAAATTGTTGTAGCTATTAACTACTAATTTCTTATCAAAATTTATAGAGAAGATGAAATCAAACTTCTTCCTAGAGAAACTTCAAGGCTCTAATGTGTATCATAAAATATATAGATTGGAGAATTTCTCATTAACTATGACTTGTCGATGTAAATCAATGATATTAATTCAACCAAATAAGTATTATCTTTGAAATTAAAAGTGGAATAAAATAGAGAAAATATGAAGTATTTTCACTTATCTTGTTTGTGATTAATTCATGTACCATTGCATTGAAAAAAGTATTCCTACCAAATTATGAGAATGGTTCAATAGCCTATTTGATTCTTTTGAAACCTCTAAAATTAACCACTTATAATATCAATTGTATAATATTCATCTTGTTGATTGTTGGAAAATAATATCTCTTATTGAAATACTTACTAAGCTTCCATTCAAGAAAGTGTGTGAAACTCTTATTTAGTTCAAAGATTCACTAAAAAAAATGGTGGGAAGTTGTACTTCCATGATGAGTATGACTCAAAATAATTTTGATGATTTCATCATCGTTTATTGAACTTAACTATTCAGGGTTCAAATTTTATGAATGTTAGATTTTGAAATGATTAAGTAGATGTGGCATATATGGTATGAATCTCAATATTAATATTAGATTCATACCCTTGTATGGAAGATCTAACATGAATGTGTTCTTACTAGTAGTGGGGTAAGACCACAATAATGAGACCCAAACTTGGTACATTAGTTTTTTCAAGTCGTATGAGGAAAAAAAGGTTCATAATACCTTTGAGTTTGAAGGTATTTCTTCAAACGAATGTGTATACGATCAAAGGTATTTCTTCGAACAACAGTATTTCATTTGAAGGTATTTCCTTTCATCTTTTATCATGGAAAGGACATAATTTCATTCAAAGGTCCTTGAATACCTTCAAATGAAGGTCCTAAAAATGACCTTTCCACCTTAGGTTGTAGACTTTTTTCAAAAAAATTAGTTTCAAACCTCTAGTTGGACCTCCAAATGGAATCAAATAGAAAAGATATTTTTTTAATATTATAACACTCAAAATAATCTTTCCAACAAGTATAATTTTGAATATATTTGATTTGATTATTGGGTATGTGTAGGATCATCATGGAAAAAACAAGCCCTTAAGTGATAAAAAATTCAGAAAAATCAAAGTTAGGTAACTTGCTGTAAAAAATTGAATAAGTTATCTATATTATTTCAAAAATATGTAAGAATAGAATCTGTAGAAAATTGAATGTAGTTTCTAAACTACTAGGTTTATTTTATTTATTTTTAAATCTATTTGGTGAAAATTTGAAATTGCAATGCAATGGTACTTAAATTTTAGGGAAAAAATAAGTAGGTGTTTGTTTGACCATCCTAACCACAATAAAATGATAATATTTTTTTATAATATTTTAGATATAAGTAGAGGACTCATGTCCCGATGTGATGCATATTTTTTGTAATTTTTTCCAAGTAAATAATTAATTATGAATTTTTATTACAACTTTTTAAAATATAAAACCAATATGTCCTAACCACCTTCAACTTGGTCAAAACTTCATGAACTTCAATTTTTTTTAATCCTATAGTATGTGAAGTATAGAATGTGATGCATGTTTTAGATTCAAAAAATGTGATATCGTTTGAAAGTTATAGATGTTTTTAAATCAACCTATCAATTAGGACTTTAGTCATAATTTAAATAGAAAATGAATAATAATTATTAATTAAATTCAAAGTAAAGCATAATTTATATTGGTGGAAAGCTAAGAATCTCCTTTAAAAACCCTTTTCGTTTCATCAATTTTGGGTAAAGAAATAGTCGTCAGCCACATACCCATCATATTGCCACTTTTTGGCCCATCATGATCCTGCACATACCTTATTATATTATTTTTCTATTTTCTAGTGAAGATAGGTTTTTCAACAATTATCAAGGTCTTTGTCCCACACACATGGAAAAATATTAAAATATAATTTAAAAAATTAAAAAATGTATGTTCACTAGGTATTGATGTTCTTATTTCAACAAAAAATAAAATGTTAATTCAGATGGATACAAAAAAAATATGTATTATTGAAGTAACCTATGTATGAATTATCAGTAATCTCACTTCAAAAAATTATTAAAAAAATATGAAAAAATATGTGTGCACTAGATATTGGTGTTACAAATCTATGTTTTTAATTTTATAATTTTATCCTTTCTACAAAAGAATTATTCTTTACTAAAGTAGCATCACTTTTTAAAAACACTATTAACTATAAAAAATAAGTTATTAAAATTTACATAGAAAACCCACAAATTATTTTTTTAAATATATTTACGATCTACAGATAAAATCTCAAAAATTACTAGTTTGCATAATCTTCAAATTATTCTTAATGGTTTAGTTGCTATAGCTTCTAACAAGTGAAAATATGGTGAAAATGTTGATTTCAATGTCCCACTTTGACCAAAAAGTAGAACACGCTATTGTGGGGTCACCTAGACTTGTAAAAACCATATCATAGTGGTTTCATCTTGTGTTGATTAAATGAAACTTTTTTATTTCTACATGTGCAACTAAACTTTATCACCAATTGAAAATGCATGTAATGATGAATGTGAATTCTGATATTCCTTGTACTTCAATTATTTGCAAGTCAATATTTTGCATTGTGATGTGATTCTTAAATATTTTAAAGGATTGTATTCATTAATCTAATTCTTTGGTTTGTATAGAATATTTAGGAGTATAAGGGTGCAAAAAGTAATGTTGGAGGTATTGTGGGTTAGAACCTATAACATGCATCAAATGGATTATGCTATTTAGAACTATAAAGCTCTTCATGTTATAGGAGTTGGATATATACTAATTTATCATTCCAAGTGAAAATATTGTGATTATTGTTAATTCAAACCAATTGAAAAAGTGTATAGTAAAAAAATTTAAAACCAATTGAAATTTTAAGTGTAATAAAAAAATTCAAGTCAATTAGTTGAAGGATAAAGTGTGTCATGCCCCTAATTACTAAAAATTAATTAAATTTCATTTAATTTCTTTTTTATGTTTATCTGTAGTCTTGCTTAGGACATTTATAAATAATTATGGGATTTGATTTAACTAAATGAGTTAGATTAATATTTTCTTCAACATGTTTGATAATCATCAAATTGTTTATGTATTTGTATTGTGATTATATGTTTATGGGTTCTAATTCATATATTTCTTATACTTATGTGTTATGGGGACACATTAGAATAGTGCAAGAAAGTATATGATGCTAAAAGATGGATTCAATAAGTAAATTTTAAAGAAACCAAGTTACTAGTAGCATTCATGATCACGCACATACACGCCCTATGATCATGTGATTGGATGCTTTTTTCATGATGCTTAAGTATTATTGTTTCTTTGAGTTTAGAGTGTTTGATATTTGTAGCCTTATATGATGGAGTATACTTGTGATATTTTATTTATTTTTAAATATCTCTATCTTAGGTGGCTTTTATCTAAGGAATGAGGTTAAAATTAAAAAACATATGTTTCATTTAATATCGTGAACATGGACTACATAGTCAATTATTTAGATAATAAATCAAAGTATCCAAAGTATGGTGCAAGATTAGGTTATAAAATTTACAATGCACATGGCGATGAAAAGGAAATCCGACCCTCATTCATTCTCATAGTAATATTAAAATGCAACTAAGAAATTGTTTAAATAAACACCAAAAATCTACAAGTAAGGTCTCACATTTCTCATTCAAAAACTCATGAATTGATACAACAACAAAGCATAACTAAAGTACATTATTTTGAAGCCATATAGAATGATGAAAACCATTGTAAAACTAAAATAAATATGTTTTATAATAGAAAATATAAAATGTAGAATGCTATCCTTCAAGCTATAATCTTTCACCTAATTCTAGCTCCTTCAACCAACAATCTTTATTAGAAATCACTGCTGCAATCAATTCATTAAATCAACAATCTTCTTGATGTTGTAGCACACCTCCAAACCTGCAACTAAAATTTATTCTTGGTCTATATTTCAACTTTTTTTTTAATCTCTCAATCTCCCTTCACATGGACTTCACTAGCTCACAATCTCTCAAAATGTGGAGCTCACAAGCTCCCCAAAACATGGGCTTCTATGCAAATATAAATCTGCAACAATGGAGTCTTCAAATCCTCTCTTCAATCCAACATCATCTCCCAATATCACCTATAAAAAATCCCAAAACCCCCTTCCCAAATGACAAGGATTGAATATATAGATTTTTGAATGAGAAAAACCACTATGGTTTTTCCAAAACCACAAGCAAAACACCTCCTTGGAAAACCCACGTCCCATTTGGAGAAATAATCATAAAATAATAAAATTAATCAATTCTCGCATGACCTCACATAGGAAACTTAACCATTTCCAATCAAATTTGGTCAACTATGACACCTCCATTGATTCTCGACAGTTCTGATAGCTCTAGATACGAACATGCAACAACATGCAAAGCTAGTGGCCCCAACATGCAATTGCATGCAAATCATGCAATTGAACATGCAATAACATGCATACCAACTATTCTCCACCTAGAAATGGGATGCCCAAATGGAATATTCCCTCATTTATTCCTTTGAAACATTTAGTAGAGCATAACTCCTCCAAAATTACAATTACAAACTCACATAGGAAATATTATAATATTTGGAAATTTAAAATAATCAATTTCCCAAACAACATTAGCCCACATAAGCCCTTATTTAAAATTAAAACAAAGTAAATTATTTTTGGGTGATGCAAGATTGCTCTTACACCCTGGATGCTCTTGCATCACATGGTCACTTTGTTGGACTAGGTACTACAAGTCATAACATGGCATTGGGTGAAGCTAAGAATATGTAATTCAAAATGGACATAGAAAATTTATATAGGTATAAAAATGTGAACAATGCAATGAATTTGGACTAAAAAATAGGAATGGGAAAGGAAACATAGAGCCAAATGTAGTGTTTAACACTAAAATTATGGTAGCACCTACATATAGTGATTCCTTTATATTTAGAATATAAATCATGGAAGCATAAATTTATCTTCTTGTGCTTACAATAATTATTCTTAGACCGAGGATAACTCTATTGAAATTAATGAATAGGGGATTACAGATGGTTATGAATCAATATTTGAGTTGAGAGAGAATAGATTAAATATTATAGAATTTAATTATTCATAGTAGGAATTAGAAATGCAGAGTGGAATCTATAAATGGAGTCTTGCCTTCCAAAGCCAATAAAGGAAGGTGGTGAGGCTAATGCCAATACCAAAATATTGATTTTTCCTCCAAATTGGGGTTTCAAAGATAAAAATATGAGTTGTGTATCTTTTTGCATGATTCTTTTTGTTTTACATCACAATGATTTCCTCTCCATTATAAAAATCATTTGCATAAGAAAGTAGCAATTAGACATGAGATTTTTTATTTTAGATTCTCAATTATACTTTTTAAATCAAATTATATGTATTGCACCAAGTTTGATTTTGTGGGCTTGTGTAATTTTTGTATGTTAGTGATAATAAGAGATCAAAAGATAGCCATGAAAGACTTAATTTCAAGGGTGACTATACTTCAATGAAACAAAAAACACATCACTAAAATTCAACAATAGTTGATGCAACAAGAAGTATTTGGCTATGCAACAATTTAAATGGTGCAAGAACAATCCTCGATTAGAAACTTAGTGAAATTACTTGCCAAATTTTTTGGAATTAGTGAGACAAAGATGATTATAAAGAGGAATATTTCTAGAAATAACCAAAGTGTATTTGAAAAAAGTGGGAAGCTAGAAATTGACATCATAAAAAACATCACATGTGCTCATTATAATGTGAGCATGTATTACATTTAGGTTTGGTAAATTTGAAGGTAAATACACTTGTGTTATAATGTGAGAATATTATAATAACATACAACTAAAAATTATATAGTAGTTCAAAGCTACTTTATTTCATCTTATTTTCTTCATTGAGAAAAAGTGAGTGGAAGAAAGTGCAACCATGTTTTGAGTTGAGTTAAAGCCACCTCATCATCCTTGATGATGTCTCAACTTGAAAGAGGTAATTTATATCAATTTAATAATAATTTAGTTAATCTTAAATTATTATTTTTTTAATTGGTTTTGATATGGGTATGTGCAGGATCATCATGGAAAAAATAGGCCCTTAAGTGGAGAAAAAATCAAAAAAATCAAAGTTAAGCAACTTAAAGTAAAAATTTGAATAATTTATCTATATTAATTCAAAAATATGTAAGAATAGAATCTATATCAAATTGAATTTAGTTTCTAAACTACTAGGTTTATTTTTTTTTAAATCTCTTTTGGTGAAAATTTGAAATTTCAATGTAATAGTACTTTTAAATTTCTGGGAAAATAAGAAGCACGGTTCTGTCACTCACCCTAACCACAATAAAATGATCAAACGTTTTTTTTATAAGATTTTAGATATAAGTATAGGAACTCATGTCTTGATGTGAGGCATATTTTTTTGTAATTTGTTTCCTAGTAAATAATAATTAGGAATTTTTTATTACAACTTTAAAAGTATAAAACTTATGTCCGACCACCTTAACTTGGTCAAAACTTCATGAAATTCATATTTCTTCTTTTTATCCTATAGTATGTGAAGCATAGAATGTGACACATTTTTGATTCAAAAAATGATACCGCTTTGAAGTTATAGATATTTTTCAATCGGCCTATCAATCAGACTTTAGTCGTAATTCAAATAGAAAATGAATAATAATTATTTATTAAATTCAAGTAAAGCATAATTTATATTGGTGAAAAATTTGAGAATCTCCCTTTAAAAACCCTTTTCATTTCATCAATTTTGGGTAAAAAAATTCGTCAGCCACATACCCTACACATACCCATCATATCAACACTTTTTGACCCATCATGATCCTAGACATACCCATATATCAAAATTTCTTTTTATCCAATATTAACCATCCTCTACCTCAAAATCCACCACCTAAATAAATGCATGAATATACTGAGACAAAAGAATATGACCTACAAATCCCCCTTCAAAATACTCCTATAATTTCATGCATCCTCTTGAAAACAACAAAATATATTAGGGTAGATTTAAAATAATAAAACTAAGTTTAAATAAATTATAGAAATACTAAAAATCCTAATGCAATAATAAATCACTACCAAAATCTTGTAGCATAATCAATTTTTTGATACCTTACATCAATTTTATCATAAAGAAAATAAACTTTGTTAAAACAATATAAAAAAATACTACAACTATCATCTCTTCAACAAGTATGAAAATCTATTTTTTCTTAATAAAAGATTGGATCAACAATTATGAGATTATGTTATAGTGTAACAAAAAATAGAAATCAACAAGCCATGATAATTTAACACATAACATTAGATGTACATGAACAAACCCTTTTGGGAGAAACCACTACATTAAAGAGAGGCTCAAATACATGTATTAATATTCAATAAAAAAAAGTACATAAAAAATACACTTCTTTCTTCAATACAATAGAATTCAACACTATATACTTATAAATAACCCTTGAAACCTATATCTAAAGCATACAATATATAGAAGAGGGTTGAGAGGAATCCACAAGTGGATTCTTAAAACTATTTACAACCAAAACCATGGTATGAAAAATCCAATATCCTCATGTGTTATATCAATGCACCCATTAATAGAAAATGTGATTCATAACACATCTTTGACTAATAACTCTTGAGGCTCACATCTCTAATTCCAATGCTCCAATATGGAGGTTACAACTTATGTGGGTCCCATCTATTAAATAAATATCCTCTATGCTACCAATTCTAAAATGTAGAATGAGGAAAGTATAATAAATTAGTTATAATTAATTCATAACTTCCATTTTTATTCTCCAATTCCTTCATTAATTCTACTAAAAATAATATCCAAGTAAACTAGTAGAATAATTGAATAATATTATCTCTCATCCACCTAGGAGAGTGTCCATGTACCTCTCCAAGATGTTTGGAGATATGCCATTCATTATACATTAGGATTGAATTAAATATCACACTTACCTAACAATAAATGCATGGCCAGTTTATTCAAAATATTGGCATTAGTTTCTTGCCACAAAATTATCTAATGAAAGGGTGAAAAAAAACTTTAACCAAAGAGAATTTTTTCACATTGCTCATTGATCCAAAAACTAATACATCATCAGAAACAATTCAAAAAATATTTCCAATCCACTAGTTCAACTACAAGAAAATAAAGAAAAAAAATTGGAGCAGGCGATAGATGGTTTTTGACCAACTATCATGTAATCACCATGAAGTGCCTCAATATTTCTTGAGGAAACTCTATTGTGATTTTTTTCCTAAATGAGATCATAAACTATTTCAACATTCATTATTCTAAGGAAAAGGAAAAGGATTTGTGTAGGTTAAAGAGAGGCACATCGTGCAAAATAACAATTGGTGAAACCCCTTGGTTGGCTATCCATTTAGCATGTCACATTCCCTTCAATTGGGAAGGAGAGTGCAAAGGTTTTGACACTGCAATCTATTAGTTCAAACACATAGTCCTTAGTTGAGAAAATCATGCATACATTGTAGTTTGATCATGAGAGCGATCCTTTAATGCATGACATGTTAGCACACATGTGTAATACTTGTTTGGATGCATGCATTCATGAGATGGAAGAATATTTGATGCATACAATACAAGCTATGTATTCTAATGAGGTTGATACTAAGGCTAACAAACATGATCCAAAAATTGAGTAGGATGATCTACTCACTATGTATGAAACACAACATGAGTCACATCATCATATTATTTTGGAGAGTATAATGATGAAAAAATCCTTATTGGAGATGACATTTAATTGACCAACATGTAATTTTAAATTAAGATATACTTAGGTATATTTTCTTCTTTGGGTTTTTTATACTAAGGATGTGTTCCATAAGGTGTACCTCTTTAAGTAATTAGTAATAAAAAATGATAAAATTGACCTTGACATAAACCATATCCAATGCACTTGAAACTTCTATTTGACTATCACTAAGAACTAGTGTATTGTTTTACCTTGAACCAAGTATGTAAAACCTCTATAAAAATGTGTCAACCATGTGAAAACTAGGATGTAATATTCTTAAATCCTTAATATTTTTGGTACATTATCTCACTTCATACATGGATGTGGTGAAAGGAACATTGCATCATTCCTTTCTAATAAAATTAGCAAGGAATCCAAAAAAATTGTGATAGTAACGTAGTGAAACATATACAATATAGTAAGAAAGCTAACATTACTAGTGTAGACACCCCAAACTTACCTTCTTGTAAATTAACTAGATAATTTATTATTTAATTAATTACCCTTGCAATTAACCATTATTTATCATCAATTGATTCTTCTAAACTTCTAAAGTAAATTATTCAAATCACCCTAATCAATTAACCTTAGCTCCCATTTCCTCCAACTAATTAATTAATTAATATTTCCTCAATTTATTGATTAGGCTAATCAATCTTGTATTAATATTTTCTTCTAATTTAAATATCCACATAATCACTAATGTAATAAATAATTTTTCGTTTTAATCTCAAAAATCTAATTCAAGAAAAAGGATCAAAATCTTGACCCTTCATTTCCTCATATTATCCTCATCCCACTCCATTCTACCACATGGTTGAACATGCTTGATTCATCTCACTCTATGATTGCACATTTTTAAGTATTCTTAATTCATACAAACCCATGCTCCCACATGTGTGAAAATTCCAATTGGAGGAATCTTGACCCTCCACCTCATCCCTTAGAATTAAATTATCCTCACTCATTTCTTACACATGTGTGAGCAAGATCTCCGCACATTGTGCACTTACATGATCACACATGTGTGAGGATTCTTGAACCTCCACCTCATCTTCTACTTGATAACATCTCCTTTCATCTCATATTTTAATAAAATCTCCTTCATTAATATAGAATAGCTCATTGTCTTTTAACACTTGTCAAAAGGCTAAGAAGCCCATCCATTTGACTAAATCTTAGCCCTTGATTAAATTCTTCAATCCTAGCCCTCCATTTCCATTTATAAAATCTATTTAAGAGAGACTTTCTTAAGCTATTTCATCCATCATTTACATTTTACTCTTATGCTATCAAATTATGTAAAATTTAGCAAAGAAGCATCCAAATGGCATCATCCTTCAACATGGAGCAAATGTAAACATAAATGGAGGTTTGCTTCAGGGTTTTGTTGGACTTTGCATTATTTTTCTATCTCAAGTGTGACTTTTATTTGAGCTTTGATTTTCATTATTGCATCTAAATTATTGTTTGTAGCTCAAATACGAGGTCTACATTTCTAACATGCCTAGTGAGACATTCACACAATCCTAATTTTTATCATTTCTAACTCTTTTTATAAGTTTTTTAAGAAAACATTTTCTAGTCAACACATTTGATATTTTTATTGTTTATAAAGCCATGTGTGATGTGTTCCTAAAATATTTTTTAATTTAGAATTTTTGAATGATCTAACCACTTTCCAGATACATTGAAGTGGGCCTATACATACTCTAATGGCTAGTGGTTGTTAACATTTTTGTATGTGCTCATTCTCTATCAATATTTATTTTGAAATTATTTATCATAAAATATTCTAATTGGACTATAGACACGGTTTTTAAAGATTTATATGAAATAAATTTGTCATCATCTCAAATTTACATATCATCATTCTTAGTCTTGCATAGTATAATGCCTCCATTTAAATATTGTTTTCAAAAGTTGACAAATCCACCAAACAACATCATAGATATTAGGAATAATAATTCAGCTCTAGAAAATTCATTGTTCATGACTATGTGTTGAAGTTTTAAAGCTCAAATCATTTTCTTAAATACTTGGTACATTGTAATAAATTTAATACAGTTTACATAAAAATTCATTTCTCATATAAATAGTAGGGTAGTGCATGGAAATGGGAGACAAAAAGGGTGTCAAAAGTGGTCACTATTTTTCCTAAAATTAGCTAAAGCTAAACTTGGATGAGTAACTCAAGATGTATGCACTCAAATTTTGAAGATGTGATAAGAAAAATAATTGTAATGCTTTTTTTTAATTTTTCACTGCAGGAATCGGTTACGTATCCATCCCCCTATAAACTACAATGTACCTGGTAAGAAATTTCATGTGACCAATGGCACTGGCATGACACACTATCTGGTACTACGCGAATGGTGGGGAGACTAGACCTCATGACCTCTTTCCTGCAATAGGATGCTTTAGCCAATCGAGCTAGGCCCACCACCCAATTGTAGTGCTTTGAATATAGCTTATAAAATACTAAATATTTTAAAATGTTTAAGGTTAAGGGGCTGGAATGTTGGACTTAAAAAAAACTATAACATAGTTTATAGTATGTGTCCCGTTATTTTTTACTAGATCAATTATTTTTAAAAATTACTACAAGTTGAACATATTTTTTTATTAATTTTTTAGTAATTTTTTGAAGTGGATGTTGGTGTAAAAAGGTGTTTTACCTATCTAGTTCACTAATAGGTCCTATTTACATGCTAAGTTTACCTAGGTCCTAGGTGTCTTTCTAGAGGTCTTAGTTGTCTAAATAAGATCTTATCTTATCTTAGATTTTTTTTTTATTTAATATTGGTTACCTAGGTCATATAATAGTCATCTAATAACATAGGATTAAGACACATCACAATATTTTCTAATCATATCTATCACCTTTCCTTTATAAGAGAGGCCTCTCATGTACATTTGCATCAATCTTGCATTCATAATGATAGAAAACTATTCTTGCCAATTTATCTCTTATGGAAGATATTTTGGTCTACCAACTATTCCTAGGGATGTTGGAAGTTACCATTAACTCCTACATGGTATTAGAGATCTAGTGTTGTAGATTCCTTCCTAGATCAAATGCTTTCATCTTGGCTTGAAGATTTTGTTGGGTGCATTTTGGGGTTTCAACGACCTCACAATTGAATCCAAGGCATCAAATAAATACAAGTTTGACTTTCATTTTATCAAATTTTGTTATGATTTGTCAA